>JAWPHD010018908.1:0-37892 GCA_037043455.1 Cyrtodaria siliqua
AAGACAGTGCAAAATAATACTCATGATTTCAGATTTATATAAATGGTGAGTTTCCAGGCAATACTTTCTAAAAACATGAGGCCCCATTTTATTGCTCCGTTATAATGGGCCCTCTGTTATTATTTTTCCTGTTTTTCCATGACATGTACAAGGTAGACAAAATATAATTTTCCTATGCCATTGAGTTTTACCCATATTTTAACAAAGGATTCCCTTTTTTATTTTTTTTTTCAACAGAAAAACAATTCTTTCCATAGGCCAAATGAGGCCAATATGTCCAATATGGGGACTCGACCTAATGGGCCTCTTTTTATAAAATGCAGAACATAATGATTGTACTATTCATTTTTGGATAGCCATCCATATATCTTCCAATACCTTTACAGATAAGTGAAAAAAAACTTACTTTTTCTCCTGGGTTGATGGTTACATAATATTTTTGAGGACAAGATCCATCAATTCCCTGTCCCTCAGCGAGAACTGTTTCATTTCTATACGCCATTTGTCAGGACACCGCAGCATGATCTTAGTGCTGTCTGGTGAATAGACAAAAGTACTAGGAAACTTCGAGTGCAGCGGTTAAGCAATATCCAAGCATAACCATACATATTAAGTTGCAATATCCAAACAAAAAACATACTAATATGAATATGGGCATGCTTCCCATAGCGAGATCAACTACTTAAAAAACACTGGAATGCAAATACAAACAATCTTTCAGCACATTATGGTTTTTAGAGCCACCTCAATTGAGAGGTGAAGATACAAAATAATCCTGGGAACTCTGCCCTGCTACCGGTTACACGAAACACCCAATCTACCTATTTCCCCATATCCACAAATCTTCACCATCTAGCCCTAATATACCAAATCCACCCCAAATCTACCTTATATGATGTTACATCGATGTTGTTGTAAAATATAACACAACAAAAAAATCATTGCGTAAAATGAGATGTAGTTGTTTATTATTGTAATCATTTATTTTGTATCACAATGTGTAAAAAATATAACGCAAAAATCATTAATTCAGTAATAAATTAACAAATATATCTCCATTTTTCTCAAATGATTATTTTATTTTGGATTTTTTGGTACATAACATTGTAAAGCATATAAGGTAGATTTGGTGTGTGGATTTGGAAGTTTAGGGGTAGATTTGGGTGATTGGGGGAATAGGTAGATTTGGGGTGTTTCGTGACATCCCCTACTCTTACTGTCAGAAACATTGTAATAATATTTAACATGCAGACAGGATGGCCTTTGTTGTTTGGACCTTTCTATCAGACAGACAAAGCCAAGGGAAAATGTCTTGCGCAAGGATGCTTGACTGAATCGAATTTTGTTTAACGGCTCATCACACAGTAAGGTTATTTAGAGCTGCCCCAAAGAGAGAGGGAAGGATACATAGGAAATCAGGAACCGTGCCTACTCTTATTCTCGTATACATTCCTAATGTTTTTTTAACATGCCTCGGAGGATAGACAGATAACAGGGACCACCCGTTACATTCCCATCCGACGACGAGGGCTAGGGGAAAAGTGCTTGCCCCAAGAACACACCGACGAAACTCAGTGGCACCACGGAGGATTGAACCCGGGGCATCCGGTTACAATCCAAGATGCTTGACCTTAAACTTAGAGCCCATATTTGGTGTTGTGCACACCCATATATTAATGATTACGGTAACAGTTTCATCTCATTATCTGAAATTTGTTGGACAGCTTATTCGAATGAACTCAAATGACACTCAGTATTCAAATGGACCTTTGAACATGTAACCATTATTTTAATGTGCAACACACGGTCTATTAAAACACATACGCAAAAAAGGTTAAGTCTCAATTATTTCAAGAGGTAATTATGACTTTGAAGATCCCAACTTTGTACTGGAAGAGAGGAAGAAGAGAGAAGAAGAAAGGGTTAGGAGTATATCTGGACATGAACATTGCATGACCTTGAACAAGGAACCCTAAATGTGTATGCTACTTTCCACATGGACTGGACATGAACATTTTATTAAGGACAATTGAAATAATACTTAAGTCTGTTTTTGTTATGTTGGTGTGTAATTGTCATTTTCCAGCACATTTTAGGCTATGTATTGACGGTCAACTGTCATATGTCGTTTGGCATTTTTTATTACTATTGCTTTTTCTGTTTGTCTGTTTGCGTGTTTGTTTTGTGTTTTGTGGTTGATTGGTCTTCCATTGAATGGCTGCTTTCACTGTCCGATATTTTATCCCTCTTTTTTTAGTGTGGAAGCGACCACTCACTATTCCTTGGTAGAACATGTAAGACATGTACTGTTACTTCCGTCGTCGTAAGAATCAACACTTACAAGTGGAGCTCCCAGTGGGATTCGAACCCGCAGCGTCGGATGACGGGTTTCAATGCAGCGTCTTTACCCTCCTCAACCACGGATGCGCTACAAAATATCAATCATGTGTGGGTAACATACTCGAACTCCAATCACTTCTCACCAATGTCACTAGACAAATGCAGCTCGGGTCGCATCCCTGTCTCTAATGGCGAGAGGAGTTACATCATCTGTGCCTTCCAGAGTGATTGTGTAGCTATGTAGCTTTCTTTGTAATCAATGCATAAAAAAAGTAGTTGTATTATGTACTATTTTGAGATAGTGGTAACCTTTTTCAGACTGATTATTGACGAAGTAGCTTGTATGTTTTGTATTGTTCTCAGCGATACGAAAATTCTATTTTTTTCCAATGATCTCTTGTGGAATGTCATAACTTAATATCAATTACTAAATAACTGATCGTTGGCCACAACTGATTGCTTGGGTACATCACTTATCAAACTCTTGTATCCATCAACCCACAGATAACGGCGCCTCATTAATGGTACATCCAGTCCATGTAAGTGATTTTCAAGCCATCCGTTGCAGGTATTAATGCTGAGTTCTACAAAAAGCAGAACGCAGTCATCAACAACCACAACAATGGATGACTGGCGTTATACTATATTCTTTTCTTGACTTTCTTGAACATTCAGGACATCTAGACATGCGCTTATTAAGCAGAAGAATGCACTGAAAATATAAAAGATATAAATACAACACAAAAACATGAGGCCCAAGAGGGCCTGTAGACGCTCTACTTTGTATGATGTGATCCAAAAAAATAAACTGATAGAGGCCAACCAAGGAAACAAGTTTCCTATATAAACTCTATGTAAACTATGGGTTATCGTGGTGGCCTTTGGTAATACTGACGACAACGAAAAACATAAATTTGATAGAGGCCCAACAAAAGGAACATGATATGATATTTAACTAGAATGGAATAAGTGGTAATGTGTTGTATTGATAAATGTCATTAAATTTGACCTAGTTTAGCCATGGTGGCCATCATGGAAGACTGGAGGCCCAAAAATGCAATCTTGAGAGCGACTAACCAAGATCATCGTGATTAAGTTTCTCAAAATCCCTTTAAGCAGTTTCAGAGAGATGTCATTTTTAACGTTTTCCTATATAACTCTATGTAAACTTTTGGGCCCGCAGGTAGCGGCATTTCGATATTTGACGATAACGAAAAACACTAAACTTGATAAGAGGCCTAACCCAAGGAACATTTATATGATATTTCACAAGCATGGAATAAGTGGTTTCGGAGTTGTCGTTTGTAATTTCCTTAAATTTGACCTAGTTTTAGCCATGGCGCCATCTTAGAGGACTGGCGGCCGTGAAAAACATAAATCTGAGAGGACTATCCCAAATATCATTGTGATTTTAGTTTCATCAAAATCCTTCAAGCGGTTCAGAGGAAGATGTCATTTTAACTTTTCTATAAAACTCTATGGTAAATTTTGTGTCACCGTTGGTGGCCATTTGATTTAATCGACGATAACGAAAAATCATAAACTTGATAGAGGCCACCCAAGGAACTCGTATATGATATTTCAGAAGAATGGAATCAGTGGTTTCTGAGGAGATGTCGTTTGAAATTTATTTAAATTTGACCTAATTTTAACCATGGCAGCCCATCTTGGATGACTGGCGGCCGCAAAACACAAATCTGAGAGGGACTATCCCAATTTCATTATGCTTAAGTTTTCATCAAAATCTTCAAGCAGTTTCAGAGAAAATGTAATTTTAAACCTTTTCTTATATAACACAAGGAACATGTATATGATATTTTATAAGAATGGAATAAGTGCTTTCGTCGGAGATGTCGCTTGAAATTTACTTAAATTTTACCTAGTTCTAGCTATGGCGGCCATCTTGGATGACTGGCGGCCGTGAAAACACAAATCTGAGAGGAACTATCCCAAATATCGTTGTGCTTAAGTTTCATCAAAATCTTTCAGGAGGTTTCAGAGAATGATGTAATTTTACCTTTTCCTATATAACTCTATGTAAACTTTGGTCGCCTATGCGGCCATTCTGATTATTGACAATAACGAAAAACAAAACTTGATAGAGGCCAACCCAAGGAACATGTATAAGATATTTCAGTAGAATGGAATGAGTGGTTTCGGAGATGTCGTTTGAAATTTCCTAAAATTTGACATAGTTTTATCCATGGCGGCCATCTTGGATGAGTGGTGGCCGCGAAAAACACAAATCTGAGAGGGCCCTCCCAAGTACATTGTGATGATGTTCATAAAAATCCTTTAAGCGGTTTCAGGTGTTCGATTTTATAAAATTGCAGACGGACAGACAGACGGACGGACAAAAAGTGATCGCATAAGCCCTCGTGGCCTTTTGCCAGTAGAGCTAAAAAAACAACGTATATAATCGATTCAGCAACGCGACTGATAGCATTTGTCTTAAAACGTCTTAATTTTTTAACGGTTGTGACACAGCATGTGTAGACTTATAATCCAGAGATTTTTACTTGGTTTAAACATATTTTATTTCTCATTATTATTACAGCATGGAATCTGTACACAATAGGAGAAAAAGGATTAGAACGAAAGTAAAATACTTATGTTCTTCTCCTAGAGATCTTACTTGCACCACTGGGTGTTTCAATGTGCCCATGGTGAAGACGTTTTTAATTTCTTAGTTTTGTATTCTGATGTAACATAACAGTTTAACTGTTTGAATGGTGTGTTTATGTTTGCGTCATTTTAGCACATGTTAGGCTATATAAAATTTATGACGGTCTAAATTATTTTGTTTAGAGGCAGGCCAATTTATTTTTCTTTAGTAGAACCAGTACTTTTTACCTCCAGCCATCTGTGATAAGCGACACTTTCTCACTCGACAAGTCAAGCTCACAGTGGGATTCCATAGATGCCAAATTTTCCAGCATCACATCAGGGACTTCCAAGTCAGGACATTTACGTAACGCCATGGAACCATCGCATTTTTTCAAATAATGAATACAATCGCTAATTTTATTTTGTATTTCATTATCTATATAATATAAAAATTATACAATAGATGAAAACAAATAACAGTACCGGTATATGCATTATGCCATAATAAATGAATTGCTAGAGTATCATCCCCGTCCCCACCACCGCCCCCATTTTTTTATGCCCGGTTTTTACACCGATTTTGACTGTTTTGAGAGCCGCGTTTTAAACCTGTCCTCTGAAACCCGGAAACGTAATAACCGGTGCACAATTTCTTCACAAAACAACGTAAAATTGGCAAATTAAATGGGGAAAAACTGGTGTTTGTTATCATTAAAATATATTGCAATTATGAAAGACTGGTTTGGTTGTAATATTGTGCAGGATAAAACATTTTTAATAGACATTTTGATCAAAAAGTGCCGATTTCGGCAAAATCCTTCAAAGGATAACCTGCCATATTTCAATAAATCTCGTCGCGTGCAGCATGTCGATAGATGCAATTTCATTGGTTGGTTGCACGAACATAACCCCGCCCTGATCGATTATACATGCGACAGCTGTTTGATATGGGCTAATCACATGCTGTGTATTGCAAATTACCGCAAATTACAGGCAATTAACCGATTTCCGGCAGGTTTTGAACGGTTTCCGTGTGATCGGTAAACCAAAGGCAAATCCGTTAGTCTACCGGAGAATGCGGGAGATTTGGCATGTATGGGATTCAAACTCGTAGCTGTGAGAGGCGAAAAAGTTTTAGACGTAGCTTCTTTACTGTCCCGGCCAAGGATGCAACAGACATAAAGTGGGCAGTCCTGTGTATTGAAGGTTTTATGATTCCTATATATCCTTCTCCTCTGCCTTGGGAGGCTCTAAATAACGTTAGATAATGTGTTGATAAGCCATTAAACATTATCTGTTCAAGAAGCTACTGTTTAACACTGCAAAAAGGAAAATATTTCCTGGCAGAGGGATGTTAACAAGCATGTACTGGAGTCCGGCATATGAAATACTAGATGAATCCATTGAAGAATTGATTTGCGAATGTCATCATTTTTTAAGCATTTAATTTAGTATTTCGATCTTTCGACAGGCTAAGTAAAACATTTAGGCAAGTTCAAAGTGTGTGAAGTCCGAGGCACTTCTCACTAACTTTAAACTAGCTACATGTTTTTCATACCCCGTAAAAATATTGAAATATTGAATTCAATCCTTTTATGTACATTTTGTTTGTTCTGTATGTTATTCAGACTTTACTCATGTGAATTTATATGTAATTGTGCTAAAAATATTTTTAAACCTGTTCTACATACTGTTGTTAACAGTGACGTTGCCAACCTTGCACACATTTTTTATAGCAACTAATGACAGTTAGCATGAGAACGTCAAGACACGTATACGGGTATGTTATACAACCAAAACAAGTTATTCAAACGAATAAACTACACCTTGTTTGTTTTAGCCCTGCCCAAAATGTAAACGTTTTTTTCACTGGGAATTTAAATGCAACAAATAAACATGTTTCATTTAAGGTCATTGCAATAGAAATGTAAATATTGGGATTTGATCGGTGGTAGTGAGTGGCAACTTTACCATAAATAGCTTTATGGTAAATTTTCCATTCACTTTGCATTTTATGGTAAATTTGCCAACCACTGCCGTCGTTAAAACCCCAGGAATACTGAAAATTAGTGAATCAATTCTTAAATATACTGTTTATATTATTAACCTGTTATATTATCAACAATAATGTGCCTTGGGAGGTATGATAAATGATAAAATCATAAACAGTGCCAGAAAGATAATATATCATCAGTGTTAGTGATGTACCGATTATTTGATTGTAACCGAATCGATCATCAGTTACTAAGGCATCCGATTATGATGATCGATTATGAAAGTCTATAATCGATCATCGGTTGCATGTAAAAATGCACTTAATGTTCAAAATAGAAATAAACATGATTTTCCTTGAGACCACACTTGTGAAAATGAACAAATAAACAAATTTATATCAAATATAATTATTTTGCTGTTGAAATGGCAATTGTATCAGTACAGCTCACGCGAAACCCACACTTTACTCTTTCACGCCGAGTGAGGAATTCAGAAATCGCGTAATCTCGCGGAGTTTGGACGATAAAACTACGCCGAGTAGAAATCAGCTACGTGACGAACGACTAGCGTAACTTCGCCAAGATACTCCGCGTAGACAAACTCGGCATTCGCCGAGTCGCCAATTATACAGGTAAATGACCTTTTTAGCGGCCTTGAACGAACGACTAGCGTAACTTCGCGGCGATACTCCGCGTAGACGAACTCGGCGAATGCCGAGTCGTCAATTATTCAGGTAAATGACCTTTTTATCGGACTTGAATGTTTATGTCTGAAACAATGATGAACGGCATTCGTACAGGTAATGTACATCTGCATAGATCTACGTGTTTTATTTTTATGTTTGTTTTAAATGTACACTGTGCGTGAAAGTAATAAAGTTACCTTATAGTTGACGTTTGTGCTGCTGTACTCTCAAATGCAATTAAACACAACTGTCATGAGGACGAAATAAATATTTAGTTTTAATCTGTAACGGCAACCAATGCTAGCTTCCAAACACAAAACTTAAATACACACTCTATTTCTTAGCACACGTTGTCTTACACGTTGTCAAGCGCGTTGCCATGGTCAGGACTCTGAATCAGGCGTTTTCATGTGTATTGAGCAGAGTTACGATATTGTAAACATGTACTTTACACGTACATGTCGCAGTAACCAGGTTAGATCACGCTTCCATTGCACTAGTATAGATAATTAGGGACGTATCGTGGTATCGTGGTATTCTCTTGGATAAATAAAATATGTTATGTAATATGTATACTGAGTAAAGTACAGTATATACATGTATTTAAATACATATTTCGTTTGCGTGCCTAATTGCCTTAGATGTTTTGTGGTATGAACCTACGTAAGTGGATTTTAAGACCAACTTTATAAAAATTATTTGCTGATTTTGTCAAATACGAGGTTTGATCAACAAAAAAAGTTGATACTGGCCTTATAATTCCTTAATTACAAGTTATTTGAAAAAAAAACATATTATGAATTTAGTCCGTCCATTGACAATTTCCTTGACATATGAAAATGTTCAAAAGTATGGTGTTTTTTTTTTTATGAACTGCACCTGCCGCAATCCGTCGCACCAATAATAATACATAATGAAATATTTAACACTGGCACTGCAGTAGGCTATCTATTTATAAAAATGATGTAAAAGTATCCTTTAACCTAGTAACCAGGGCATCCATTATTGTTAACAGAGGTTTGGTCGTAGAAACACTTAAAAAAAGTATAAAAGTCGAACAGGAAAAGCAGCTTCCCCAGAATACAGTTAACTCTAAAACACGCAAAACGACAAACATGAATGGAAATGTTTATATGAAATATGACGTCAAAAACACACAAAAAAGTTTGACAATAGGGCTGTCGTCTTCAAACGGTCAGTGGCAAAAAAGACTGGGGTTTAAACCAGGTTCTAGGGTGCACCAAACCTCACAAACCCTACTGTCATCCCAAACTCGAAGCTAGTTTTGAGAGCATAACTCATTCCTTCTGATTCATATGGTGTAGTCTAGTCGATATATCGCAACATCTACATCATTCTTGGTTTGTGATCACTCAGTTACATATTAACATCTGCTAACAAACACTAAACTATTGTGAATTAATAAGAAAAACACTAAACTATTGTGAATTAATAAGAAACAAAAAACACAGAGTCCTCATGTTTTAATATACAAGCATGTTTTATTAGTGATATTGTGAATACTGTTACTAGTAACAATGACATTTAGAGCTACTAAACAAGGAAGATATTTGATTCCTGGTTCAGTACGACGTCCACAAGAAGCACCAAATCCGCACGAGCGGTTTTTCCAGAACGTCGGAAAAGGTAAGACAGTTTGTACACATTTGTATGATTATACAAAAGTAATTAAATTGGTCTAAAGACATCGCCCTGGCGATTTCCTCTATTCACGAATTAAATCGTAGTTGTAGTGGGAGGGTAATTATTTTTTTTACAATTGTGTCTACCTGCATCTATTGTGTTTTTTTCGGATCGATGTTTAATAATGATCTTACACGAGTGCCTGATTAATATTGATTTATCAAACGAGTTGGATACTGCGTCCATTAAGTTATACCAAGCAGCATTTTACGCGATTTACATATTCCAAAAGTAATTAAAATTAAATCGTAGTTTAGTCGGAGGGGGACTTTTTTTTTAATAGTGTCTACCTGCATCTATTGGATGTTATCGATGTTTAATAATGATCTTACACGAGTGCCTGATTAATATTGAATTTATCAAACGAGTTGGATAAAATTATATGATGTGAGGCCTGGTCAACTTTTTCACTTACTTACCGACGATACCTACAACTCTTCAAGCGATGTCGACGCGTCCTGCAGGGAACTACCATCAACGTCAACCATCAACTTCGAGCCGTGTGGTCTTTACACATCGAACCATTGGGCCGAAAGCTGAAAGTGTTGTTAGAACGTTACTACTGTAACCACCATCGACCACCCTCAACGTCGGGCCCGGTGGGCTTTCGGTACAAGCTAGTCCCATCGAGCTGAACGTTGAGAGTGTAGTACTCAGGCAGTCATGATAGTTCTATAACATAAAACGTCACACAATATTTAAATCTTTCATGGAGACATTTAATTTATATCAATTTTGATTTTTTACATTTTTCTTTTTTTTTTACTTATTCAATAGTGTGACTCGGGATAAAGTCAAAATAAAAAAAAAAAATTAAAAAAAATAAAAAACGTTGAAAATTGATGGTTAAAATCCCGACGTTAAATATTATTGAACTAGCAGTCATGAGTACAGATACAACACGTTCGATTAGGTATACTTTCCTGTCTTGTTTCTTATGGCATTTTATTTTAACAATAAAATAATTCCAGTTGATATGCGTTTAGCTGTGTATGATATTTGTGTATATGCTCATTTTCACAAGAGTACACGTGTATTTCCTAACTCTTGTCTCTTGGAAACTTGGCACAGCAGTGGTTAAAATTTCCCCACCCACAGCCTTTACGGTACAGACTAACTTAGATATATATATCACTAAAGTGCGATGCGTTTTCATTTAATCATGGTATTTTAGATTATCTATACTGCAGTAGCTTTTAAAGTTTAGGTAGATTTACTGTTACCTTGACTTTCTTTATCAAGCTGGCAATAATCGGCCGCAATAATCACCAACAGTTGTTTACCTACTAATGACGTCACATTAACGATGAAGTCTGGTAACCTGCCAACTGGATGGACTACCTCCAACGCGAACGGAGGTGGGCCGGATACCAAACACAGATGGGTGACCTCCCCTTAACAAGGGAGTTAAGTTTGTTTGACTAAGGGAGTTAACTGTGTTTTGACTTTTTTACCACGGTTTATTTCCCTGTAGTATTTTTGCTACTCGCGTTACCGTAGAGCTCGCTTGCGCGCGCGTCGCTTCGCGACGCGAGCTGAGCTCGCTATTAAGTTGCAATATCCAAACATAAACCATACATATTGAGGCATAATATCCAAACATAACTATACAAATTGATATGTATTCCACACTGACTTACCTCTGTAAGATTGACTCTGTACTGGCTGACCCTCTCCACACACACTGACATACCTCTGTAGAGTTGACTGTCAACTGGCTGACCTCTACACACTGATATAATTATGTAGGGTTGACTGTGTACTGGCTGACCCTCTCCACACTGACTTACCTCTGTAGGGATGACTGTGTACTGGCTGACCCTCTCAACACTGACATACCTCTGTAGGGTTGAATGTGTACTGGTTGACCATCTCCACACTGACTTACGTCTGTAGGGATGACTGTGTACTGACTGACCCTCTCCACACTGACATACCTCTGTAGGTATGACTGTGTACTTGCTCACCATCTCCACACTGACATACCTCTGTAGGGATGACTGTGTACTGGATGACCCTCTACACACTGACATACCTCTGTAGGGCTGGCTGTGTACTGACTGACCCTCTACACACTGGCATACCTCTGTAGTGCTGACTGTGTACTGGCTGACGCTCTCCACACTGACTTACCTCTGTGGGGATGACTGTGTACTGGCTGACAATCTCCACACTGACACACCTCTGTAGGGTTGACTATGTACTGGCCGAACCTCTCCACACTGACATACCTCTGAAGGTTGACTGTGAACTGGCTGACCCTCTCCACTCTGTACTGTTGACTGTGTACTGGTTGACACTCTTCACACTGACTTACATCTGTAGCGATGACTGTGTACTGGCTGACCCTCTCAACACTGACATACCTCTGTAGGGATGACTGTGTACTGGCTGAACCCCTCCACACTTACATACCTCTATAGGGTTGACTGTGTACTGGATGACCCATTCCACAATGACATATCTCTGTAGGGTCGACTGTGTACTGGCTGACACTCTCCACACTGACATACCTATGTAGGGCTGACTGTGTACTGGTTGACCCTCTCAAAACTGACATACCTCTGTAGGGTTGACTGTGTACTGGTTGACTCTCTCCATACTGACATACCTATGTAGGGTTGACTGTGTACTAGCTGACACTCTACACACTGATTAACCTCTGTAGGGCTGACTGTGTACTGGCTGATGCTCTCCACACTGACTTACCTCTGTAGGGATGTCTGTGTACTGGTTGACCCTCTATACACTGACATAACTCTGTAGGGCTGACTGTGTACTGGCTGACCCACACTGACATACCTTTGTAGGACTGACTGTGTACTGGCAGACGCTCTCCACACTGACTTATCTCTATAGGGATGACTGTGTACTGGCTGAACCTCTCCACACTGACTTACCTCTGTAGGGATGACTGTGTACTGGCTGACCCTCCCTACACTGATTTACCTCTGTAGGATTGACTGTGTACTGGCAGACGCTCTCCACACTGACTTACCTCTATAGGGATGACTGTGTACTGGCTGAACCTCTCCACACTGACTTACCTCTGTAGGGATGACTGTGTACTGGCTGACCCTCCCTACACTGATTTACCTCTGTAGGATTGACTGTGTACTGGCTGAACCTCTACACACTGACATACCTCTGGAGGGTTGAATGTGTACTAGTTGACCCTCATCACACTGACTTACCTCTATAGGGATGACTGTGTACTGGCTGACCATCTCCACACTGACACACCTCTGTTGGGATGATTGTGTACTGGCTGACTCTCTCCACACTGACGTACCTCTGTAGGGTTGACTGTGTACTGGCTGACCCTTTACACACTGACATATCTCAGTAGGGCTGACTGTATACTGAATGACCCTCTGTACACTGATATAACTCTGTAGGGATGACTGTGTACTGGTTGAGCCTCTCCAGATTGACATACCTCTGTAGGGTTGACTGTGTAGTGGCTGACCCTCTTCACACTTACATACCTTCATAGGGTTGACTGTGTACTGGTTGACACTCTCCACACTGACATACCTTCATAGGGTTGACTGTGTACTGGTTGACACTCTCCACACTTACATACCTTCATAGGGTTGACTGTGTACTGGTTGACACTCTCCACACTGACATACCTCTGTAGGGTTGACTGTGTACTGGTTGAACCTCTCCACACTGACCTACCTCTGTAAGGTTGACTGTGTACTGGATGACCCTCTCCACACTGACATACCTATGTATGGTTGACTGTTTACTGTCTGACCCTCGCCACACTGACATATCTCTGTAGCGTTGTCTGTGTACAGGTTGACCCTCTCCACACTAATTTACCTCTGTATGAATGACTGTGTACTGGCTGACCCTCTCCACACTGAAATACCTCTGTAGGGATGACTGTGTACTGGCTGACCCTCTCCACACTGACTTACCTCTGTAGGGATGTCTGTGTACTGGCTGACCCTCTCCACACTGACTTACCTCTGTAGTGATGACTGTGTACTGGCTGACCCTCTCTACACTGACTTACCTCTGTAGGGATGACTGTGTACTGGCTGACCCTCTCCACACTGACTTACATCTGTAGGGTTGGCTGTGTTCTGGCTGACCCTCTCCACACTGACATACCTCTGTAGGGTTGACTGTGTACTGGTTGACTCTCTCCACACTGACATACCTATGTAGGGTTGACTGTGTACTGGCTGACACTCTACACACTGACATACCTTTGTAGGGCTGACTGTGTACTGGCTGACGCTGTCCACACTGACTTACCTCTGTAGGGATGATTGTGTACTGGTTGAACCTCTATACACTGACATAACTATGTAGGGCTGACTGTGTACTTGCTGACCCTATACACACTGTCATACCTTTGTAGGACTGACTGTGTACTGGCTGACACTCTCCACACTGACTTACCTCTGTAGCGATGACTGTGTACTGGCTGACCCTCTCCACACTGACATACCTCTGTAGGGATGACTGTGTACAGACAGATCCTCTCCACACTGACTTACCTCTGTAGGGATGACTGTGTACTGGCTGACCCTCTCCACACTGACTTACCTCTGTAGGGATGACTGTGTACTGGCTGACCATCTCCACACTGACACACCTCTGTAGGGATGATTGTGTACTGGCTGACTCTCTCCACACTGACGTACCTCTGTAGGGTTGACTCTGTACTGGCTGACCCTTTACACACTGACATAACTCAATAGGACTGACTGTATACTGGCTGACCCTCTCTACACTGACTTACCTCTGTAGGGATGACTGTTTACTGGCTGACCCTCTCCACACTGACTTACCTCTGTAGGGTTGGCTGTGTTCTGGCTGACCCTCTACACACTGACATACCCCTGTAGGGATGTCTGTGTACTGGCTGACCCTCTCCAAACTGACATACCTCTGTAGGGCTGACTGTGTAATGGTTCAACCTCTCCATACTGACATACCTCTGTAGGGATACTGTGTACTGGCTGACCCTCTCCCCACTGACTTACTTCTGTAGGGTTGACTGTGTACTGGTTGAACCTCTCCACACTGACTTACCTCGGAAGTTATGACTCTGTACTGGCTGACCATCTCCACACTAACTTACCTCTGTAGGGATGACTGTGTACTGGCTGACCATCTCCACACTGACATACCTCTGTAGGGATGACTGTACTGGCTGACTCTCTCCACACTGACGTACCTCTGTAGGGTTGACTGTGTACTGGCTGACCCTCTACACAGTGACATAACTCAGTAAGACTGACTGTATACTAGCTGACCCTCTATACACTGATATACCACTGTAGGGATGACTGTGTACTGGTTGAGCCTCTCCACATTGACATACCTCTGTAGGTTTGACAGTGTAGTGGCTGACCCTCTCCACGCTGACATTACTCTGTAGGGATGACTGTGTACTGGCGTATCCTCTCCACACAGACATACCCCTGTAGAGATAGCTGTGTACTGGCTGACACTTTCCAGACTGACACACCTCTGTAGGGTTGACTCTCTACTGGCTAACCCTCTCCACACTGAAACACCTCTGTAGTTATGACTGCGTACTGGTTGACCCTCTCCACCCTGACATAACTCTGTAAGGATGACTGTCTACTCGCTGACCCTATCCACACTGATTTACCTCTTTAATGATGACTGTGTACTGGCTGACCCTCTCCACACTGACTAACCTCTGTAGTGATGAGTGTCTACTGGTTGACCCTCTCCACTCTGACTTACTTCTGTAGGGTTGATAGTATACTGGCTGACCCTCTCCACACTGACATTACTCTGTAGGGATGACTGTGTACTGGCTGTCCCTCTCCACACTGACTTACCTCTGTAGGGATGACTATGTACTGGCTTATCCTCTCCACACAGACATACCCCTGTAGGGATGACTGTGTACTGGCTGACGCTTTCCAGACTGACACACATCTGTAGGGCGGACTGTCTACTGAATGACCCTCTCCACACTGAGATACCTCTGTAGGTATGACTGTGTACTGGTTGACCCTCTCCACCCTGACATAACTCTGTAGGGTTGACTGTCTACTGGCTGACCCTCTTCACACCGACTTACCTCTGTAGAGCTGACTGTGTACTGCCTGAACTTCTCCACACTGCCATACCTCTGTAGGGATGTCTGTATACTGGCTGACCCTCTCCGAACTGACATACCTCTGTAGGGCTGACTGTGTAATGGTTGAACCTCTCCACACTGACTTACCTCGGAAGTTACGACTGTGTACTGGCTGACCCTCTCCACACTAACTTACCTCTGTAGGGTTTGACTGTCTACTGGCTGACCCTCTCCACACTGACATACCTCTTTAGAGATGACTGTGTACTGGATGACCCCCTCCACACTGACATACCTCTGTAGGATTGACTGTGTACTGGTTGACCCGCTCCACACTGACATACCTATGTAGGATTGACTGTGTACTGGCTGACACTCTTCACACTGATTAATCTCTGTAGGGTTGATTGTGTACTGGCTTACCCTCTCCACACTGACATACCTCTGTAGGGTTGACTGTGTACTGGCTTATCCTCTCCACACAGACATACCCCTGTAGGGATGACTGTTTACTGGTTGACGCTTTCCGGACTGACACACATCTGTAGGGCGAACTGTCTACTGAATGACCCTCTCCACACTGAGATACCTCTGTAGGTATGACTGTGTACTGGTTGACCCTCTCCACCCTGACATAACTCTGTAGAGCTGACTGTGTACTGCCTGAACTTCTCCACACTGCCATACCTCTTTAGGGATGTCTGTATACTGGCTGACCCTCTCCGAACTGACATACGTATGTAGGGCTGACTGTGTAATGGTTGAACCTCTCCACACTGACTTACCTCGGAAGTTACGACTGTGTACTGGCTGACCCTCTCCACACTAACTTACCTCTGTAGGGTTTGACTGTCTACTGGCTGACCCTCTCCACACTGACATACCTCTTTAGAGATGACTGTGTACTGGATGACCCCCTCCACACTGACATACCTCTGTAGGATTGACTGTGTACTGGTTGACCCGCTCCACACTGACATACCTATGTAGGATTGACTGTGTACTGGCTGACACTCTTCACACTGATTAACCTCTGTAGGGTTGATTGTGTACTGGCTTACCCTCTCCACACTGACATACCTCTGTAGGGATGACTGTGTACTGGCTTACCCTCTTCACACTGACTCTCCTCTGTAGGTGTGACTGTGTACTGGATGACCCTCTCCATACTGACTTACCTCTGTAGGGTAGACTTCTACTGGCTGACCCTCTCCACACAGACTTACCTCTGTAGGGATGACTGTGTACTGGCTGACCCTCTCCAGACTGACACACCTCTGTAGGGTTGACTGTCTACTGGCATACACTCTCCACACTGACATACCTCTTTAGTGATGACTGTGAACTGGCCGATCCTCTCCACACTGACATTCATCTGTAGGGTTGACTGTCTACTGTCTGACCCTCTCCACACTGACTTACCTCTGTAGGATTGACTGTGTACTGGCTGACCCTCTCCACACTGACTTACCTCTGTGGGACTGACTGTGTACTGGTTGACCCTCTCCGAACTGACTTACCACTGTCGGGCTGACTGTGTACTGGTTGACCATCTACACACTGACATACCTCTGTAGTTATCACTGTGTACTGGCTGACCCTCTCCACACTGACTTACCTCTGTATGTAATATAGCGACGTGAAAATATCTAACTCAAGAATAGTCTTTAATATGTATTTTATTAAACTACTATCATTATATTTCACAATTATCTATACACAGTCAAAATCCAGAATAAATGTTCAACTTTGATTAAATATACAAGTTACAATTCGTAAGCAGTTCTAACGTTCAAAAGTGCGAGATAAGCAGTCAAAATGAATCTGAATGAATATATATCAGTCTGTAAGAATCTCCCTGAATGAAGACAATCTCGCTTCTCATATAGCGAGAAATACGTCCCTCTTTCTGACCGTCACGTGTGCTCTTTACCATGAACTCTAACCTCCGAAACTGGTTCTAGGTCGCCAAATTTAGGGTTGATCGTACAAATCTCCTCTTTTTGGAGTAAACAAATTATTGAACTTACTTTCCAAACGGCTGATACGGGGTATTTATATAATTCTCCCATTGTTCAGAAACGAAATGACCCCCTCACTCGTGGTTGCCCCGGTCATCTCATTGTTTCAGCAGACAAACCTCCACTTAGACTATAAGTTTTGGTCATGCTGTTACTAAATATATACTTGATTGGATTAATTAACTTTCATGTGCATCAGTCATGAACTTTCAGAGGAAATGGTCAAACCCAGGTCTCTACACAAACAATGCAATTAAGCTACTTCTGAGACATGAACATGCCTATACCATGACGAGGTGACCCATTGGTAGTGCAGTGTCCGATATTTCATAAGTGTTTCTTGATGGACATGAATATGTTGGTCACCTAGTTTTTCATAGTACATGTAATGACCAGCCATGAGTGCAATATATTAACTTACTTTAAGACACCCCCCCCCCCTCCCCAGCTCACTATAACACATGCCATACATACACACATAGGAATTATACACTATAATTTCTTACAGGGCTAACACGATCAAGGTATACAGATCAGAGAATAATCAAATCAAAACACGTTATCACATGCATAAATTTACACAATGTCAGTTAATCCAAATAGTTTATATGTTTAGAGTCTATACTGATTGCAATAATTAATGTTGTAGTCCACAATTGTTCAGTGTTAATTGTTGTGTATAGTTCATCACTGTTTTAGTTAATGATATCCCGTTGGTATGACATCTGACATCTGGTTGTTATGACATCATGTAGGTATGACATCATGTTGGTATGATATCACGTTGGTATGACATCTCGTTGGTATGACATCACGTTGGTATGACATCTCGTTGGTATGACATCATGTTGGTATGAAAGCTCGTTGGTATGACATCACGTTGGTTCACCGGTGTACCGGTATATATTTAGTACACATACGCCTCGTCAAGTAATATCCAATTTTGATTACTTGAAGTTGTCTCCTTACTGCCTTTAATTCTATTAAGCCCATCTGTGTTGTGTGTGATTGTGTCTGCTGTCTTCACTAGTTATTTCCCTTTCTCCATAAAATCCATCTACAAGTTCATTACTCTGAATACATTGTCTATTTACAAGGTTACAAAATGTCTCAAGTGTGTTCTTAGCTTAACTTTCTTCTGCCTTAAGTCGCGTTGAGCGCTACCCAAAGTATTTTCAGCATTTTAAGTTTACGCGTAATCTCTTCACCAATCAAACCTTTGTGAGAGAATGAGAGGACTTGGTTATATAATTAAACACACTTGAACATATATTTACATAAACTGCTTCTAAGCCACCCTGTTTTGTTCGGGGAGGACCTCAGTTGTCGGTAGTCCCCTGCTGTACGTCAAATCCACGATACAGCGGTCTCAGAACCATTGGCTTGTCCCTTTTCCCATTTGACAGAGTCAGGTGTTTGTCCGCTCGACTCTGAGACTCGGTTAAAGTGTTTCTATCGGCGTCGGATAATGACGCCGCTTCGCCAGGTATCTCTGGAATATCACAATGTACGTCTTCATCGTATGGGTCTGGACTCTGCAGTGGAATGACATTCATACGCCCCCTGTACGACCATTTTCGTAACTTAGAGAGTAACCATTTTTTATAATGTTTGGCTAAGCATTTAATAATAATTAGAAATATTAGAAAACCCACTATTGCCAAAACAAGGTTTACATAATCCCAATTTGAGTATTTCTCATCATTTGGCATATCTTCAATCTCTTGAATATCACCTAATTTACTTTTAAGTTCTGATATAGGGAATTCGCCAAGAGCACTTAAACTCTTAGGTACTATAATCGCCCTTTCCGACGAATTTACCATAACATTAAGCTTGATGTTTATAGCCGTAAACTCTAGCTCTTTTAAGAAAATCAGTGTTGGAGTGACAGTAAAATTTGATTGATTTTCGTACACGCCTACAAGTGTCAAACGTTCAGACGTGGCGGTACATGCCTGATCTACATTAAAGTAACCATACGGTGGGTTAACTTTTAAGGTTGTTGGTGGTTTATTTTTACAAGTTATATGGAAGGTCAGTTCTTCATTGGTCATTAAAAAGTATGTCGTTTTAGCGACATATATAGCTTTGGGCAAATCCATCGATGATGCATACAGTTCGCAGTATTTAGACGACCGCTCTGTATTTTTAATAAATAGATTTACTAGACAAGAAGTTGATTGGTATGTATTTTGGATGCCTCTTTTTAAACTACATGACCTTATCAATGGATCTTTACAGTAACCTGCCTCTGTTTCTGATAGAAAGAAGTAAAGCGTTGATTGATAGCTAGAAAATCACTTTCTAGCTTATAGTATGTTACTATACCTTTTGAGTCAGTGGTTTTAACGTCACTGTAAGGGAAGGACAAACTGTTTGCGTAATATAACTCAAACAATCTAGTATGTTCTACTAACATAATTTCGGTGACTACAATTATCTGTTCGCCGTCTAAATAAGTTGTGCATTTCAAGTGTTTGTAGTAATCAAACAGGTTTTCGTATGGGTCAATGGGCAATGAGAGAGTTACAGGAAGTTGAGCACTTATCCCTCAGAGAGCCTCTTGAAGTTGACTTGCTGGAATGATATTCGCACTTAGACAACCTATTGTGAGTATATTCAATTTGATCTCTAATTGGAGGTAATAATACATGCAGCTTTGAGTCACTGCTTTGATTTCATCTATGATTAGACTCATTTTCGTGAACAAATATAGAAACTTATCGATGTTTCCTATACGTCTTTTAAGGTAACCTCTAGTATTTACAAATTCTGCACTTAACGTCCAGAGTTTCCAATACCTCATTAATTTTTTGCCTGTTTTCTGATACCGCAAATGATGTTGTGTTCATTACTGACATACTATCTGAAAGTGAATGCTCTAATACTTTCTGGTTGCTTACTAACTTTTTTATATTACGTTTTACACTATATAGATCAGCCTGTGATAATAGTCCTTTTCTTTCCGTAAAAAGTGGAGCTAAGAAACCAAATAACGCTCGTTTCGGTCTTTTTGTCTGAGCGGAATGTCTTAACCTCTTATATTCATTAAATGTGGCCACTAGTCCGTTATGTAAGTCCTGGGTTGCATTTAATTCGTGTCTAAGGCCTTGAAATACTCTATAATACTGGTGAAATTCAACATATAAGCCTTTATGGACTTCGCTGATGTTGGCGGACATGTTACCATACACCATAAAATTGACACCCTTAGTATCATCTAAGGAATCTTGGGAGCCGTACACTGACATAATCGTGTCAGCGAGAGCAGCAGCCTTTGTTATGTCGTCCGATAATTTGTCTAAAACATCGTCGTAGGGTTCCATCAAGATAACAAATGATAAGATCCAGCGAGCATTACTCATACTGAATTCAGTCACTTTGTTAAAGAAAACATTTTCCACTACTATACAGTCAATGGTTACTCCCCAAACAAGGATAAACGTCAGTAAAAGTGTCATGGTCCCTGAAATAAGCAAAAAAGAAAAGTCTAAGTCGTCAAGTCCCTGAATCTAGTGTCAAAGTCTTCATTTTCGGATTGGTTGCATTCTGTAAGTCTCATTCGGTGAAAGAATTCGTGTAAAGTTTCGTATTCTCGGTTTGGTGTGCCGTTACTATAAAAATACGTTTTGCACAACGGGCATACATCAGTACCATGTGGTGTACAGTCAGGGTGTGCTCTAGATAAACAACATGGTAGTCTATACTGTGGAGAACACCTGTTTATTTTCTGTTTACATACCACACACGTCAGCGAATTTAAATACCTATGTCTAGCTTCCATTAAGGTCAATGTCTTACTTAAAAGGTCACCTGTCCTTTCAGTCAGTTGACAGTCTGCTGTTGAACATTTTTGTTCACAGTTTTCGACCAATTCAATTAGTCCGTCGTCGGTCAATTCAGAGTCATAGTGTTTCATTACCGTGTGAACGACTTGTAATCCTTCACAACCGTGCAACCCTGAAATCCTACCTATTTCTACCAGTAGGCTGTTAAGCATGTTGGTGTCGTACGCAAAAAGTATAAGCATTTCTAAAACGTAATTACTTTGATAGAAAAACATAAGTTGTACGAGAGCATACATGCTCAGTCCGCCAATTGTTCTATACAATAGGTCATACGAGAAACGTTGCCCCAAAAAGAGTAGTATCATTGTCATTTTGCTAAGTTTACCCCTTAAATAATAAAATTAAAAAGTCAATACTGCTAGGGCTTCTAACCCTTCATGCTCGGCTAACCTGGATAGGTATTTCGACTCATATTCATTTGTGTATGTTTCTAGGGGAATGTCCCTCTCTTCGGCTAACTCTCGTAAATTTATAGAAAATGTCGGTCCCATTTCTTCTCCCTGGGCTGGGTTGTTTGGGGCGGCCATTTTAAACTATCTGTGAAATACACAGGAAAAATGTGATTGGTTAGATATAGACACAATAGATATATATTTGTTTAGATTAAGGTATGCGAAAGGCCCTACTTAAATTGATTTTGACATCAATAATTATCCCTTTTTCATCGCGTAACCTGTACTGCCCCTAATATATCCCCGTGTCACCTAATTTACTATCTACCATAATCATAACCAAATTTACTATCTACCATAATCATAATATACACTACTCCACTAGTTATCTACTAACTTAGTCTCTCCCTATAACTCAATCGAGCGCCTAATTAAAACAGACGGTACCGATAATCACGTTACAATACATGATGTATATCTCGATTCCTCCGTTAGTTTTACCTTGCCGTAAAACACCGTTCCTAACCTATCTTAAGGTTTGTCTCCGCTAGTTATCAACTAACTAGCCTATCGCCTATAGCTCAGTTTCGAGTGTTTATGGGTCGACTCGAGTGTTCGACCACTTAACAAAACAGTACTGGTAAACACAGTACATAGCATAGCTTCTATCTCGATAGCTCAGTTAGTTTTACCTTCTCGTAAAACACAGCACCTAACCTAACTTAAGGTACCTTTCCACTAGTTCTCAACTAAAACCTAACCTATCGTCTATAACTCCGTCGAGTGCCTTACAAAACAGGCAATACCGTTAAACACAGTACAATACGATATCGTATATCTCGACTTCTCAGTAGCCAGTGTATTTGAATGAGGATCTATACGTCATGGTATTAATTCAAGATCAATATCGCTAACACACGATATAAATACCTAGACAGGTATTTCTCGGTGGACCGTACCTTGACAGTCCTACACTATGCTAATCTATCTCGATGACTGTTTCCCCCTAGAGCCCTACTACGCTAACTTCCATATCCTCCTCGTTCTGGCACAAACCTTCAGAACTACATTGTCGCCTTAGAGGAGATATACCCTCAGGCCGTATCAACCTCTCATCATCACCGACATCCATACAGCTACTACTACTACCACTACTACTACTACTACTACTACTACTATCTACCCTACCATTACGACTATTCTTATCTTTGCGCTGACTACAATACCCACTATCTACCCTATCATTATCACTACCACTACTCTTACTACTACTACTACTACTACTTCTCCTGAGCTGCTTGTCGCCCCTTAGCCTATTATTCCTTTCTCGTAACCTACGGGCTAACTCAAACAATGGGATCGAATCTTCCTCATCCGAATCGTCCCTTTCTTTACGGTATCGATGTGCTAACCTCTCCACCGGTGCACTATCTGAACTACTGCTACTTAACTCACTGTCACTACTCCCTGGGGGTGCGGCAAGTACCGCCTTCCTTATTGGTCGCCCCCTTTCATTCTGAGGTATCTCCCACTCCTCCAAATTTGCTAAACGCAAATGTCTCGCGTGTGATTTACGAGTTTTATTTTCTAATTGGCTTTTGATGACATATGCCAGTGAGCATTTCTTCTCGATAATTCTATAGAAAGGGACACACCGTGAGTCTAATTTACTAGTCCTAACCTGGTTCTTTAAATAGACCGCGTCCTCTACCTTAAACTCGACATTTTTACTAGACTTATCTGCCCGTAATTTTCTTTTTCGCTTTACACGTTTCATTCTATTGAAAACTCTAGTAAATGCAAAATGTTGCTGCTGCAAACATATCTCATGGGCGTCTTCGCCTACGTACTTCCTACGGGGTTTCAAAATAACGTCAAGTGGTAACGTTGCATCCCTACCATACAAGAGGTTGAAAGGTGTTCTCTGAGTTGACTCATTTACAGTCATTCTTAACCCAGCTAAGGTCTGATTTAGAAATATATCCCAAGCGTTTGGTTCATTTTTGACTTTCTTTGCAAGTAAATTAACTACAGCTTTGTGCGAGACCTCTACTTGACCATTTGCATGGGGTGAATAGAACGATGTCGTAATACACTTAACATTCATTTTAGTCAAAGTATCTACAACCTCCCTTGCTATATTTTCACCCCCGTTGTATATAGCACATAGGAAAAGAATGTCTTGGAAATATTTCACCCAATAGTATGTGTAGTATATTGGAACTGGTTTCCGAATTACAGGGTCGTTATCTACGTTGCTGACTTAGTAAAGAACAGCATCCATAATAATGAAATTCCTCTCAGTTGTTTTATTAGCTTTACCTTCGTTTAACTGTGTTAGAGCGATACTTAAGGCTGGGTCTCGTGACTGCTCTATTTTCATGTCTAGATCTAATAAGGTTGGCCTGCCGAGGTCATCCATAATCGGCTTGGTTGCATGTAAGTAATTTGTAGGGTCGATATGTGAAGTGTCAACAATGTTGACCTTATATGCCCTGTCTGTAACCGTAATTTCTACTTCTGGATCATTAGGGTTGTTATCGCAAGTGCTCCCGTCTGGGACACAGCTCAAAAGGTCGGAAATATAAACTTTTCGACCCGGGATGTAATTTATATCGCAGTCAAAGGCCTGTATTGTAAGTGCCCACATGGCCATTTTTCTATTACTAAAGGGATGTTTATTCAACAGACATTTAAGTGGTTTATGATCCGTGAATATTTTACATGGGACCCGAGCAGGTAATGTTGGAACTTTTGTAAACTCTTTTTCTATAGTTGGTCAACACGTCTGCGTGTCCGTTAACTTGTGGGAAAGGAAATATAGTGGTTTCTCTATTGGGCTACCTTCCTCATCAGTGTCTTCTTGACACAGCACGGAGCCAATACATTTATCGGATGCATCCGTATACAGGATAAACTATTTTTTCATGTTTGGGTAGGCTAGTAATGGTACTACGGCCAGGCTTTCCTTTAAAAATACAAAAGCTTTCTGACAAGGGTCGTCCCACTTAAACCGTGCATTTTTCTTTGTGAGTTTGAATAGAGGACCTGCTATTTCACTGAGGTTAGGAACAAATCTTCTATAATACCCTATCATGGCGCAAAACCCTCTTACACCTTTAACATTTATTGGCGGGGCCAGCCCCTTTATTGTCTCTACTTTCTTGATTTCAGGCTTAACGCCCTCTTTACTTATAATGAACCCCAAGTGTTTTATTTCTGATTTCATGAATCGACACTTACTTAACTTCATTTTAAGTTTATGTTTTCTCATTCTACCAAGGACTAGCTGTAAGTGAATGAAGTGTTCTTCTATCGATTTTGAGAATACTATTACATCATCTACATATGGCAGTGAGAAATGTTCGAAACCCTGTAGTGCTATAGTCATCATTTCGGAGAAATAACTAGGACTGTTCTTGAGGCCAAAACACATGCGATTATATTCCATCAGTCCTCTACTACTACTAAAAGCAGTTTTTGCTCGGTCGTCGGGATGAATATTTATGCAGAAAAAAACCGCAAAGAGGTCAAGCGAGCTAAACACTTGACTTCCACCCAATCGTTCCAGTACGGAATCCATCAATGGCATTGGGAACGCATATGTTTTCGTAACCTTATTCAAGAGTCTAAAATCTACTACCAATCTCTTCGTATTATCTGCCTTGGGCACTAGGATAGTAGGGGAAGAATAAGGACTTCTAGATCTACTGATTATTCCTGCTTTTAACAACTGGTCTACTGCTGCCCCAACTATGGGTATATCATTCAATGGGGTCCTATATGGTCTCAGCTTAACCGGAGGGCTATCCCCCGTCTCAATCCGCATTTGCAGAATATCTGTTCTTCTAAATTTAATTCTGAGAACGCTACTGCATCTAAATTCCTATAAACCGGATCACCTATTTTTTGTTTGTATTCGGTGGGAACGTTTATTTGACTAACTACCTCTTCGTAGCTTCTGGGTCTATCGGATCTACTTTTATTATTTTTGTAATGATCGTCTACCTGTTGTCCCCTGTGGGAGTTTATTGTACCTATCTGATTAATGTGTTCTACCTGTGCTACTACGCTCCCACGTTTTAGGTTGTAACTTCGCCCGCAGTGATTTACGATTAAAATAGGTATTTTGTTACTACTTTTTACTTCTATAACTGATTCGATTATCTGTAGGTCAGGTCTCTCTGCCATATAACCTGTTTCTCTGTCCGTAACCAACACTGTTCCGTCTTTAAATACTTCTTTTACTGCATTTTAACTCCGCCGTTACACAGAACCATCGAATATGGTTTTAGTACTATCTTTTTGTGTAATCTAACTAACGACGCTACATGAATATCTGGTACAAAAGGTACCATTGTTTTACCAATACGCATACAACCTAGATCATAATATAACCTTACACCGAAATCTAGCAGAACATCATGTCCTAAAATTATATTCCTATTCATGTTCGACACTACATAGAACGGATGTTCATATTTTTCAGATTTCATTTCAAATTTTAAACTTACTTGGCCTAACACATTTAAAAAACTACCATCTACACCCTATAAATTTGCTTCCTTATTTTCTAAACGGTGTTTATGTTTTAATGATTGATACATTTTTTCATTTAAAAGCGAGCAATTAGAGCCCGTGTCTATGTGAGCTCTAAATTCAGTTTTTCCTATTTTGATATTGCATGAATTTGAACTAAGAAGTGTCAAAACCCTAAATGTAGGTATGTTTATTTTTTCACTCAAGTCATGTAACCTACCATTATGACTCGAGCGTATTATAAGTTTTTCTTCCTAGGTTTCCAGTTTTTGTGATAATCGCCTCGAATTTGATGAGGCACATAGCAATATTTCGCTAGATGGTTCTTTAAACCACACTTGAAATAGGCGCGACAGGTTTTAAAATGGTCAAATTGCATGGGTTTGTGACCGTCTCGTCGATCGGGTCTATGTGTAAATTTGGGTGTTTCCTCAAGTTTTGTTCCTCAATTGCTACTCTTACGGCGTGCTCAAACCGTCTAGGTCTATCTCTCATAACCCTAATTTTAATAGAGTCGTCGGTCCTTAAAATGTCTCTATTGTTCGTATATTTTGCTTCCATAAATTCATTTAACATAGTTATCTGATATGACATATGGTTAAAAACCTGTCCTAATTCTGCTTATTTATTTTATTTTTATTTTTTTCAAAAAAATAATATTAAATAATATTATATAGAACGACATTTTGAAGTTAGGTCTAAAATGAGATTCTTACCTTATAATTTTGTGGTCGTACAGAAAATGCGTAAAAATATCACTCACCGTTTTGTCCGTTTGCATTGTGTTTCGTCAGTACTTCGTGTTGTTTCCGCGACTTGCCTGGGTCGAATCCTAAGTTGCTAGGCACCAGAAGTTTTAATGTAATATAGCGACGTGAAAATATCTAACTCTAGTATAGTCTTTAATAAGTATTTTATTAAACTACTATCTAATTATATTTCACAATTATCTATACACAGTCAAAAACCAGAATAAATGTTCAACTTTGATTAAATGTACAAGTTACAATTCGTAAGCAGTTCTAACGTTCAAAAGTGCGAGTTCAGCAGTCAAAATGAATCAAAATGAACATATATCAGTCTGTAAGAATCTCCCTGAATGAAGGCAATCTCGCTTCTTATATAGCGAGAAATACGTACCTCTTTCTGACCGTCACGTGTGCTCTTAACCATGAACTCTAACCTCCGAAACTGTTTCTAGGTCGCCAAATTTGGGGTTGATCTTACAAATCTCCTCTTTTTGGAGTAAACAAATTATTTAACTTACTTTCCAAACTGCTGATACGGGGTATTTATATTATTCTCCCATTGTTCAGAAACGAAATGACCCCCTCACTCGTGGTTGCCCCGGTCATCTCATTGTTTCATCAGACAAACCTCCACTTAGACTATACGTTTTGGTCATGCTGTAACTAAATATATACCCAATTAGATTAATTAACTTTCATGTGCATCAGTCATGAAATTTCAGAGGAAATGGTCAAACCAAGGTCTCTACACAAACAATGCAATTAAGCTACTTCCGAGACAATGACATGCCTATACCATCACGAGGTGACCCATTGTTAGTGCAGTGTCCGATATTTCATAAGTGTTTCTTGATGGACAGAGGCCGTGAATGAATATGTTTGTCACCTAGTTTTTCATAGTACATGTAATGTTCAGCCATGAGTGCAATATATTAACTTACTTTAAGACCACCCCCACAGCTCAGTATAACACATGTAGGGTTGACTGTGAACTGGCTGACCCTCTCCATACTGATAAACCTCTGTAGGGATGACTGTGTACTGGCTGACCATCTCAACACTGACTTACCTCTGTTTAGTTGACTGTGTACTGGTTGACCCTCTCCACACTGACTTACCTCTGTAGGGATGACTGTGTACTGGTTGACCCTCTCCAAACTGACTTAACGCTGTAGGGTTGACTGTGTACAGGCTGACCCTCTCCATACTGACCTACCTATGTAGGGTTGACTTTGTACTGGCTGACCCTCTCCACACTGACATACCTCTGTTGGGCTGACTTTGTACTGGCTGACCATCTACACACTGACTTACCTATGTAGGGCTGACTGTGTACAGGCTGACCCTCTCCACATTGACTTACATCTGTAGGGATAACTGTATACTGGCTGACACTCTCCACACTGACATACCTCTGTAGGGTTGACTGTGTACTGGCTGACCCTCGCCACACTGATATACCTCTGTAGGGTTGACTGTGTACTGGCTGACCCGCTCTACACTGACATACCTCTGTAGGGTTGACTGTGTACTGATTGACCCTCTCCTCACTGATTTACCTATGTAGGTTTGATTGAGTACTTGCTGACCCTCTCCACACTGACTTACCTCTGCAGAGGTGACTGTGTACTGGCTGACCCTCTCCACACTGACTTACCTCTATAGGGCTGACTGTGTACTGGTTGGCCCTATACACACTGACTTACCTCTGTAGAGATGACTGTGTACTGGCTGACCCTGTCCACACTGACATACCCCTGTAGGGATGACTTTGTACTGGCTGACCCTCTCCAGACTGACACACCTCTGTAGGGTTGACTGTCTACTGGCTGACCCTCTCCACACTGACTTACCTCTGTAGGGTTGACTGTGTACTGGTTGACCCTCTCCACACTGACATACCTATGTAGGGTTGACTGTGTACTGTCTGACCGTCGCCACACTGACATACCTCTGTAGCGTTGTCCGTGTACTGGTTGACACTCTCCGCACTAACTTACCTCTGTATGAATGACTGTGTACAGGGTGATCCTCTTCACACTGAAATACCTCTGTAGGGATGACTGTGTACTGGCTGACACTCTACAAACTGACTTACCTCTGTAGGGATGACTGTGTACTGGCTGTTCCTCTCCACACTGACTTACCTCTGTAGGACTGACTGTGTACTGTAAGACCATCTCCACACTGACATACCCCTGTAGGGATAACTGTGTACTGTCTGACCCTCCTCTGTAGGGTTGAATGTCTGCTGGCTGACCCTCTCCACACTGACATACCTCTGTAAGGATGACTCTGTACTGGTTGACACTCTCCACCCTGACATACCTCTGTAGGGCTGACTGTGTAATGGTTGAACCTCTCCATACTGACATACATATGTAGGGCTGTCTGTGAAATGGTTGACCCTCTCCACAACGACTTTCCTCTGTAGGGATGACTGTGTACTGGCTGACACTCTCCAGACTGACACACATCTGTAGGGTTGACTGTGTACTGTCTGACCCTCTCCACACTGACATACCTCTGTAGGGATTACTGTGTACTGGTTGAGAATCTCCATCCTGACATACCTCTGTATGGCTGACTGTGTTATGGTTGAACCTCTCCATACTGACATACATCTGTAGGGATGACTGTGTAATGGCTTACCCTCTCCCCTATAACTTACCTCTGTAGGGTTGACTGTGTACTGGTTGAACCACTCCACACTGACTTACCTCGGAAGGGATGACTGTGTACTTGCTGACCCTCTCCACACTAACTTACCTCTGTAGGGTTGACTGACTTGTGGCTGACCCTCTTCACACTGACTTACCTCTGTAGGGCTGACTGTGTACTGCTTGACCTTCTCCACAAGGACATACCTCTGTAGGGCTGTCTGTGAAATGGTTGCCCATCTCCACACTGACATACCTCTGTAGGGCTGAAAGTGTACTGATTGACCCTCTCCACACTCATTTATTTCTGTAGGGTTTATTGTGTACTGGCTGACCCTCTCCACACTGACATACCTCTGTAGGGTTGACTGTGTACTAGCTGACCCTCTCCACACTGAATTAACTCTGTAGGGATGACTGAGTACTGGCTGATCCTCTCCGCACTGACTTACCTTTGTAGGGATGACCTCTACTGGCTGACCCTCTCCACACTGACTAACCTCTGTATGGATGACTGTGTACTGGCTGACCCTCTCCACACTGACTTACCTCTGTAGGGTTGACTGTGTACTGGCTGACCCTCTCCACACTGACTTATCTCTGTAGGCCTGACTGTGTACTGTTTGACACTCTCCACACTGACTTACCTCTGTAGGGATGACTGTGTACTGGCTGACCCTGTCCACTCTGACATACCCCTACCTGTAGGGATGACTTTGTACTGGCTGGCCTTTTCCAGACTGACACAACTCTGTAGGGTTGACTGTCTACTGGCTGACCCTCTCCACACTGACTTACCTCTGTAGGGATGACTGTGTACTGGCTGACTCTCTCCACACTGACTTACCTCCGTAGGGTTGACTGTGTACTGGCTGACCCTCTCCACACTGTCTTACCTCTGTAGGGCTGTCTGTGAAATGGTTGACGCTCTCCACAATGAATTACCTCTGTAGGGATGACTGTGTACTGGCTGAAACTCTCCACACTGACATACATCTGTAGGGTTGTCTGTCTACTGGCTGACCCTCTCCACACTGACTTACCTCTGTACAGGTTGACTGTGTACTAGTTGAACGTCTCCACACTGTCTTACCTCGGAATGGATGACTGTGTACTGGCAGACCCGCTCCACACTAACTTATCTCTGTAGGGTTGACTGTCTACTGGCTGACACTCTTCACACTGACTTACCACTGTAGAGCTGACTGTGTACTGCCTGACCTTCTCCACACTGACATACCTCTGTAGGGCTGTCTGTGAAATGGATGACCCTCTCCACAACGACTTTCCTCTGTAGGGATGACTGTGTACTGGCTGACCCTCTCCACACTGACATATATCTGTAGGGTTGACTGTCTACTGGCTGACCCTCTCCACACTAACTTACCTCTGTAGGATTGATTGTGTACAGGCTGATCCTCTCCACACAGACATACCTCTGTAGGGTTGAATGTGTACTAGATGACCTTCATCACACTGACTTACCTGGAAGACTGTGTACTGGCTGACCCTCTCCAAATTGACTTACCTCTGCAGGGATGACTGTGTACTGGCTGACTCTCTCCACATTGACTTACCTCTGTAGGGTTTACTGTGACTGTGTACTGGATGACCCTTTCCACACTGACATACCTCTGTAGGGTTGACTGTGTACTGGCTGAAACTCTTCACACTGACATACCTCTGTAGAGTTGATTGTGTAGTGGTTGACTCTCTCCACACTGACTTACCTCTGTAGGGATGACTGTGTACTGGCTGACACACTCCAGACTGACACACATCATGTAGGGTTGACTGTCGACTGAGTTAAACTCTCCACACTGACATATCTCTTTAGGGATGACTGTGTACTGGCTGACCCTCTCAACACTGACTAACCTCTGTAGTGATGACTGTCTACTGGTTGACCCTTTCCACTCTGACTTACCTCTGTAGGGTAGATTGTATACTGGCTGACCCTCTCCACACTGACATATCTCTGTAGGGATGACTGTGTACTGGCTGTTCCTCTCCACACTGACTTACCTCTGTAGGGTTGACTGTGTACTGTCTGATCCTCTCCACACTGACATACCTCTGTAGGGATGACTGTGTAATGGCTGACCTTCTCCCCACTAACTTACCTCTGTAGGGTTGACTGTATACTGGTTGAACCTCTCCACACCGACTTACCTTGGAAGGGATGACTGTGTTCTGGCTGACCCTCTCCACACTAACTTACCTCTGTAGTGTTGACTGATTACTGGCTGACCCTCTTCACACTGACTTACCTCTGTAGGGCTGACTGTGTACTGATTGACACTCTCCACACTGATTTATTTCTGTAGGGTTTATTGTGTACTGGCTGACCCTCTCCACACTGACATACCTCTGTAGGGATGACTGTGTACTAGCTGACCCTCTTCACACTGAATTAACTCTGTAGGGATGACTGTGTACTTGCTCTCCCTCTCCGCACTGACTTACCTTTGTCGGGATGACCTCCACTGGCTGACCCTCTCCTAACTGACTAACCTCTGTAGGGATGACTGTGTACTGGCTGACCCTCTCCACACTGACTTACCTCTGTAGAGATGACTGTGTACTGGCTGACCATCTCCACACTGACTTACCTCTGTAGGGCTGACTGTGTACTGTTTGACACTTTCCACACTGACTTACCTCTGTAGGGATGACTGTGTACTGGCTGACCCTGTCCACTTTGACATACCCCTGTAGGGATGACTTTGTACTGGCTGGCCTTTTCCAGACTGACACAACTCTGTAGGGTTGACTGTCTACTGGCTGACCCTCTCCACACGGACTTACTTCTGTAGGGATGACTGTGTACTGGCTGACCCTCTCCACACTGACATACCTCTGTAGGGCTAAAAGTGTACTGATTGACCCTCTCCACACTGATTTATTTCTGTAGGGTTTATTGTGTACTGGCTGACCCTCTCCACACTGACATACCTCTGTAGGGATGACTGTGTACTAGCTGACCCTCTCCACACTGAATTAACTCTGTAGGGATGACTGAGTACTGGCTGATCTTCTCCGCAGTGACTTACCTTTGTAGGGATGACCTCTACTGGCTGACCCTCTCCACACTGACTAACCTCTGTATGGATGACTGTGTATTGGCTGACCCTCTCCACACTGTCTTACCTCTGTAGGGCTGTCTGTGAAATGGTTGACGCTCTCCACAATGAATTCCCTCTGTAGGGATGACTGTGTACTGGCTGACCCTCTCCACACTGACATACATCTGTAGGGTTGATTGTCTACTGGCTGACCCTCTCCACACTGACTTACCTCTGTAGTGCTGACTGTGTACTAGTTGAACCTCTCCACACTGTCTTACCTCGGAAGGGATGACTGTGTACTGGCTGACCCGCTCCACACTAACTTACCTCTGTAGGGTTGACTGTGTACTGGTTGAACCTCTCCACACTGACTTACCTCGGAAGGGATGACTGTGTACTGGCTGACCCTCTCCACACTAACTTACCTCTGTAGGGTTGACTGACTACTGGCTGACCCTCTTCACACTGACTTACCTCTGTAGGATTGATTGTGTACTGGCTGACCCTCTCCACACTGACTTACCTCTGTAGGATTGATTGTGTACTGGCTGATCCTCTCCACACTGACATACCTCTGTAGGGTTGAATGTTTACTAGATGTCCCTCATCACACTGACTGACCTGGAAGACAGTGTACTGGCTGACCCTCTCCAAATTGACATACCTCTGTAGGGATGACGGTGTACTGACTGACTCTCTCCATACTGACTTACCTCTGTAGGGTTGACTGTGACTGTGTACTGGATGACCCTGTCCACACTGACATACCTCTGTAGGGTTGACTGTGTTCTGGCTGAAACTCTCCACACTGACATACCTCTGTAGGGTTGACTGTGTAGTGGTTGACTCTCTCCACACTGACTTACCTCTGTTGGGATGACTGTGTACTGGCTGACACTCTCCAGACTGACACACCTCTGTAGGGTTGACTGTCTACTTGCTTAACCTCTCCACACTGACATACCTCTTTAGGGATGACTGTGTACTGGCTGACCCTCTCCACACTGACTAACCTCTGTAGTGATGACTGTCTATTGGTTGACCCTCTCCACTCTGACTTACCTCTGTAGGGTTGATTGTATACTTGCTGACCCTCTCCACAATGACATATCTCTGTAGGGATGACTGTGTACTGGCTGTTCCTCTCCACACTGACTTACCTTTGTAGGGTTGACTGTGTACTGGCTGACCCTCTCCGCACTCACACACCTCTGTAGGGATGACTGTATACTGGCTGACCCTCTCCACACTGACATACCTCTGTAGGGGCGACTACTGCTTGACACTCTCCACCCTGACATACCTCTGTAGGGCTGACTGTGTAAAGATTGAACCTCTCCATACTGACATACCTGTGTAGGGATGACTGTGTACTGGCTGACCCTCTCCTCACTGACTTACCTCTGTAGGGTTGACTGTGAACTGGTTGAACATCTCCACATTGACTTACCTCGGAAGGGATGACTGTGTACTGGCTGACCCTCTCCACACTAACTTACCTCTGTAGGGTTGACTGACTACTGGCTGACCCTCTTCACACTGACTTACCTCTGTAGAGCTGACTCTGTACTGCCTGACATTCTCCACACTGACATACCTCTGTAGGGCTGTCTGTGAAATGGTTGACCCTCTCCACACTGACATACCTCTGTAGGGTTGACTGTGTACTGATTGACCCTTTCCACACTGATTTACTTCTGAAGGGTTGATTGTGTACTGGCTGACCCTCTCCACACTGACATACCTATGTAGGGATGACTGTGTACTGGCTGACACTCTCCACACTGAATAAACTCTGTAGGTATGACTGTGTCCTGGCTGACCCTATCCGCACTGACTTACCTTTGTAGGGTTGACCTCTACTGGCTAACCCTCTCCACACTGACTAACCTCTGTAGGGAGACTATGTACTGGCTGACCCTATCCACACTGACTTACCTCTGTAGGGTTGACTGTGTACTGGCTGACCCTCTCCACACTGTCTTACCTCTGTAGAGATGACTGTGTAGTGGCTGACCATCTCCACACTGACTTACCTCTGTAGGGCTGACTGTGTACTGTTTGACCCACTCCACACTGACTTACCTCTGTTGGGATGACTGTGTACTGGCTGACCCTGTCCACACTGACATACCCCTGTAGGGATGACTTTGTACTGGCTGACATTTTCCAGACTGACACACCTCTGTAGGGTTGAATGTCTACTGGCTGACCCTCTCCACACTGGCTTACCTCTGTAGGGTTGGCTGTGTACTGGCTGACCCTCTCTACACTAACATACCTATGTAGGGTTGACTGTGTTCTGCCTGACCCTCGCCACACTGACATACCTCTGTAGCGTTGTCCGTGTTCTGGTTGACAGTCTCCGCACTAACTTACCTCTGTATGAATGATTGTGTACTGGCAGACCCTCTCCACACTGAAATACCTCTGTAGGGATGACTGTCTACTCGCTGAACATATAATCACTGACATACCTCTGTAGGGATGATTGTGTACTGGTTGAACCTTTCCACCCTGACATACCTCTGTAGGGATGACTGTGTAATGGTTGAACCTCTCCACACTGACTAACCTCTGTAGTGATGACTGTCTATTGGTTGACCCTCTCCACTCTGACTTACCTCTGTAGGGTTGATTGTATACTGGCTGACCCTCTCCACAATGACATATCTCTGTAGGGATGACTGTGTACTGGCTGTTCCTCTCCACACTGACTTACCTCTGTAGGGTTGACTGTGTACTGGCTGACCCTCTGCGCACTGACACACCTCTGTAGGGATGACTGTATACTGGCTGACCCTCTCCACACTGACATACCTCTGTAGGGATGACTACTGGTTGACACTCTCCACCCTGACATACCTCTGTAGGGCTGACTGTGTAAAGGTTGAACCTCTCCATACTGACATACCTGTGTAGGTATGACTGTGTACTGGCTGACTCTCCCCACCGACGTACCTCTGTAGGGTTGACTGTGTACTGGTTGAATCTCTCCACACTGAATTACCTCGGAAGGGATTACTGTGTACTGGCTGAACCTCTCCACAATGACTTACCTCTGTAGGGATGACTGTGTACTGGATGACACCTCTCCACACTGACATACATCTGTAGGGTTGACTGTGTACTGGCTGACCCTCTCCACACTGACTTACCTCTGTAGGGTTGACTGTGTACTAAGTTGAATCTCTCCACATTGACTTACCTCGAAAGGGATGACTGTGTACTGGCTAACCCACTCCACACTAACGTACATCTGTAGGGTTGACTGTCTACTGGCTGACCCTCTTCACACTGACTTACCTCTGTTAAGCTGACTGTGTACTGCCTGACCTTCTCCACACTGACATACCTCTGTAGGGCTGTCTGTGAAATGGTTGACCCTCTCCACACTGACATACCTCTGTAGGCTTGATTGTGTACTGACTGACCCCCTCCACACTGACATACCTCTGTAGGGTTGACTGTGCACTGTTTGACCCTCTCCTCACTGATTTACCTCTGTAGGGTTGACTGTGTACTGCCTGACCCTCTCCACACAGACATACTTCTTTAGGGATGACTGTGTACTGGCTGGCCCTCTCCACACTGACTTACCTCTGTAGGGATGACTATGTACTGTCTGACCCTCGCCACACTGACATACCTCTGTAGCCTTGTCCGTGTTCTGGTTGACACTCTCCGCATTAACTTACCTCTGTATGAATGATTGTGTACTGGCAGACCCTCTCCACACTGAAATACCTCTGTAGGGATGACTCTGTACTGGCTGACCCTCTCCACTCTGACTTACCTCTGTAGTGATGACTGTTTACTGGCTGACCCTCTCCACACTGACTAACCTCTGTAGTGATGACTGTCTACTGGTTGACACTCTCCACTCTGACTTACCTCTGTGGTGTTGATTGTATACTGACTGAACCTCTCCACACTGACATATCTCTGTAGGGATGAGTTGCTGTCACACTGACTTACTCTGTAGGGTTGACTGTGTACTGCTGACCCTCTCACAATGACATACGTCTGTAGGGGATATTGGTGTTCGGGTACCTGTCACCCTGTCAGTAACTCTGTAGGGGACTGGACGGTGGTTTGGTTAGATACTGTATGTCATTATGGAGGGGTGTGTGGTATGGGTAGAGGTCTGAGAACTGCTGACGTTCCTATGAGTTGGGGTATGGTTATGGTACGGGTTGAACTCACATTGGTCTTACTCGAAGGGATTACGGGTGTACTGGATGAAACGAGTATATAGTACGTAAGAGGTTGGGGGGGTAGGGAGTAGGAGGTAAAGAGGAAATATGTAGGTTAGAGGGTGTGAGGTAGGGGTAGGGGGACAGGTAAGGGATATATATATGTAGAGATGAGGAGGGTTTGGGGGTAAATAGAATTTGTAGGTAAGAGGGTGGGTTGTAGGGTGATGAAGGTAAAGATATTATAGGTATGTATGAGGTGGGGGGTAGGGAGTAGGGGAGGTAAAGAGTAATATAGGTAGGTAGAGGGTTGGGTAGGGGGGTAGTGGGTTAAGAGAATATAGGGTAGGTAAGAGGTTGGTGGTAGGGGGTAGGAGGTAAGAGAATATAGTTAGGTATGAGGTGGGGGGTAGAGTAGGGAGTAAAAGGATATAGGTAGGTAAGAGGGGTTGAGGTAGGGGAGTAGGAGTAAGGAGATTATAGGTATGTGAGATGTTGGGAGGAGGGTTTGGGGGTAAGAGAATATTGGGTAGGTATAGGGGTGGTGGTAGGGGGGGTAGGGAGGTGAGGAGTATATAGGTAGGTAAGTGGTGGAGTAGGGGTATGATGTAAGAGAATATAGGGTAGGTAATAGGGTTGTGGTAGGGGGTAGGAGGTAAAGAGAATATAGTATGTAAGGGGGTTGGGTAGGGGTAGGAGGTATTGAGAATATAGGGGTTTGTAAGAGGTGGGATAGGGGTAGGGAGTAAGAGGAATATAGGGTATGTAGAGGGGTGGGTAGGGGTAGGGGGGGGGTTAGAGGTAGGTGGGTAATGTGGGTGGGGTAGGGGTAGGGGAGGTAAGAGGATTTGTTTGTTGTAGGTGGGGTGGTTGGGGTAGGAGGAAAGTATATAGGTATGTAAGAGGGGGGGGTGGGGGGTTGTAGTAAAAAGATTATAGGTATGTAAGTGTAGATGTAGTGGAGATTATTATTATTTTGGTTTTAGTAGAGGTGGTGGTGTTG
>JAWPHD010018909.1:0-37892 GCA_037043455.1 Cyrtodaria siliqua
AATTAACAATGTCAAAATTAAAATCATCTCCCTTGTCATAGATTTTGCTAATTATTTCACCATATTCAATCGAGAGATCTAAATCAAGAAAAGAAGCGTTATTATCAGATATATTAGCTTTGTTAAGCTGAAGTATAAACACGAGTAGGATAATGGACCTTTGGAAACGGCCGAGCACGACACATACGAAATATTGCAGTCTCGGTTTGATTGAGACTGTTCATGAGCGGTAGTGAAATATTCTAGCTACCGCTCAAGCCCTCTAGCCCAGGGTTGAGCAGAACTCAATATTCATAAAATTAATAGTACACAATTTTAACCATCCCGAAGATGGCATACATATCGCGGTGGTCATGGAGCGTACTTCTTAGCAATTGCCAGCATGTATACCCTGCTTTGCACCGTTAACGGTCAAACACATATTGCTGGAATGTGTAGACTGTGATCCTATGCGTCAAAGGTACTACAATGTTAATACTATGACCGAGTTATTTAATACTATAGATTTTAGTCTAGTTTTAGATTTCCTGAAGGAAGTCAGGCTATAAAAATCATTATAGTATGTGCTTGTATATATTTACTTCTTTATATACCCGTTTTCGGGCATTTGTTGATTTACGTGTATAGTTTATATTACTACCATATCATCTCTTACTTGTAAATAGTTATATCTTTATATATTTACATTAATTTTTAATTAATCCTCCATTTCATCATCATTCGTCAGTTTTTGCGCGCAATATGACCTATTTATGTGTCGACGTGCCGTAAAACACCATTCATTCATTCATTCTTCCCCATGTCGTACGGCGTATGGTCCCAGTATCTAATACAATTAAATGCTCGAAGAGCGAAATAAACATAATGGAATTTAGTTGGGAGCAGCGATTATGAAGCCTGCATATGAAATAGCAGACAACATATCCTATGAGTGGTTAAACAATAACCAGAGCATTTTATCGGCCGGAGTAGTGGAACCACCGAATCAAAAATTAAGTAAGAAAAAAAAAGAAATGGAAAATGTACCACCGATAACTAAATATAAGTATCGGGCTCAGCGATCTATATCTTGAGATTACACAAGAACTTTAAAACAAATGACAAGTCGAAGAGTTTAAACACATGCTAGATTCGTCCACCGTAAGAGTGAACAGCAGTCAGCATTCAAAATCGATTTCACCAACGTTGTTTTAAGAAATAGGGCATAACCTCGCCTGAAACAATCAAACCGAGACTGCAATATGTCGTATGTGTCCTGCTCGGCTGTTTCCAAAGGTCCATTATCATACTCTTTTTTTGAACTTGGAAATGATTATAAAATAATGCCACTGACGTGCACTACGCATACAGTCACCAAACGACAACGATTACAGACAAACATAGGTGCCTTTGCAACATTCTGGCGAGGTTTATTTTTGTTCATTTAGTTTGTGTTTTAAAACATTTCACGGAGTGGGCCGGTGTCCCAGATATTCCATGATAGTAATGATTTAGTCCAATTGGTTAAAATATGACCGACATATATATAAATTCTGACCCGTTAAATTGCTTATATTTCCGCCGTGTTTGCCTCTATACATGGTTGAATCTACATGACGATCTTTTTGAGAGACAGTGTGTGTATAAGCTAATCGAAGTTATTGGAAAATGAAAGTCTAATGTTGTGTAGGCATTTTTGAGAAAGCAATGATAAGGTGTAATATAAACTATGTATGTAAATCAATAAATGCCCGGCAACGGGTATATAAACAAGTAAATATATATAAGAACACATTACAATGATTTATATAGTCTGATCTCTTTCAGGAAATCTAAAACAAGACTAAAATCTACAGTATCAAATAACTCTTTCATAGTATTAACATTGTAGTACCTTTGACGCATAGGATCAAAGTCTACACGTGGAGCGCGGTGGTCTAGTGGTAGAGCGTTGGACCCATGATCCAAAAGTCGTGGGTTCGATTCCCGTCATTGCCATAAATTATGCGTTGTGTCCCTGAGCAAGACACTTTATCTGCATTGCTTAGTACTGGTTCTACCCAGGAAGACATCGAGAGTGATTCAAATAAGTTCATAGAGCTTTCGTTACAATCGATGTAAAATAAATAAGTTTAAACTAAAGTCTACACATTCCAATAATATGTGTTTGACCGTTAACGGTGCAAAGCAGGGTATACATTCTGGTAATTGCTCACCTTGTAATAAATATGAATGAGTATAACGTGTATGCACTATCCTGCACCGGGCTAGGACAACTTCCTCTCGTCGAATGGGTCTACTAGAAGAACGCCATTCTCCGAGTAACGGTTTAATTGGATGTAGTTTATTGTTAACTGACAAATCCCAAGCGGCTTGCCAAGAGTTACGAATATATGTGTTAATACAACTTTTAAAATCAGTATAAGGTAATTTGGTATTAGTTACATGTAAATATAATGCTGCCTTAGCAGCACTATCAGCTCTATCATTACCACGTATTGCTACATGGCTTGGAAGCCAGCAGAAAATAATACCATTATCAATTATAAGAGAATTGTACTTTTCTAAAAGTTGAAGCACAACTAGGTTATCATGTTTCATATTACCCAGTGCTTGAAGAGATGAAAGGGAATCAGAAAATATTACAAAATGGTCATCATCAGATTCCTGAATATGATTTAAGGCAAGTTCAATTGCCTTAAGTTCAGCTGAAAAGATAGAGGCCTTATCAGGCTGGCGGCTCTTAATGCTGTGTTTGTGAACAACAGCTGCTGCAGCTACCTTATCTCCATCTTTAGAGCCATCTGTGTAGATATGCTGAAAGTTACTGTATTTCGATTTAATTTCATTAAATTTGCTTTGAAAGATAGTAGGGTCTGTACTGGATTTGTTATTATTACAAAGATCAAAAATAATTGTTGGAGTTTCCAAAGTCCACGGTGGAATTTGTGGTACTTTGTACTTGGCAATCAAATTTAGGTCGATTTCAGTGTCTCTTAATTTTGGTTTAATACGAAGACCAAATGGTCAAATGGCCTTCGGTTTTCGATCAAAAAGAGGTTCACAACTAGGATTAAAAACATTATCGAAAGTTGGGTTTGAAGGGTTAGACTTTAATATAATGGCGTATTGAAGAGCTTATTTGTCTCGTCTGTGAGACAGTGATGGTTCATTGGCTTCAACATATAGACTGTCAGCTGGTGATGTACGAAAGGCACCTAAGGCGAGTCGTAATCCTTGATTATGTATAGGGTCGAGCATCTGCAAGTACGACTTGCGAGTCGATCCATATACTATTGAGCCGTAGTCCAGCTTGGATCTGATAAGAGATCTGTAAAGTCGCAAGAGGTCTTTTCGATCTGCTCCCCAATTAGTGTTTGCAACAACTTCAAGTAAGTTAAGAGCGTTAAGGCATTTGGCCTTCAAGTATTTAAGGTTTGGTATAAACGTTAATTTACGGTCGAAAATAAGACCAAGGAATGTTGTCTCATCCACTACTGGTATTGGTGACCCATCCAGTGTTAGATGAGGGTCTTCATGATGTTTACGAAGTTGACAAAAGTGCATACAATTAGTTTTAGATTTAGAAAATTTAAAACCATTTTCATCAGACCAGGTCTGAAGTTTATTGAGACATTGTTGTAATTGTCTCTCGATAGTATTCATGTTTTTTGCACGATAACATATAACAAAGTCGTCAACATATAGCGAACAATCCACACCTGGATTGATGCATTTTACTATACTGTTAATATTTATATTAAAAAGTGTGACAGATAGTATGCTGCCCTGTGGAACACCCATCTCCTGTTCATGAATATCAGAGAGGGTTGAACCCATTCGGACACGAAACTGTCTATCATCTAAGAATTTCTCTATAAAAATGGGTAATCGGCCTCTAAGACCAATGTCATGTAGATCATTCATAATATCGTACTTCCATGCAGTATCATAAGCTTTCTCCAAGTCAAAAAATACAGCGACTAAATGTTCTTTTTTTATGAAAGCTTCCCTAATAAACGATTCAAATCGTATGAAATTGTCTGTTGTGCCTCGTTGGCGCCGGAAATTAGAAAATGAAATCTTGAAATGCAATATATATTTTATATATATATATATATTAATTGAATTACAATTCTCTATTCTTTCGGAATAGTAACATATACTTCGAACATTCTATTCGTACTGCAGTTGTGTGGCACATTATCTATTCTATGACCATTTGATGTTCAATATTTTCTATCATTTCTTCTACCTGTGGTGGTACGCTAACAGAACAGATCATGCCAAACGCCACTATATAAAGCAATACGTTATGATAACCCAGTCGGATATTTAAATAGTCTCACCACATTTGTCTTCATCGCTGCCGTCTTTGCAGTCGCTGATCTTATCACAAACGTAAACCACCTTAATCAATTCTCCACTGTCACACTGGAATAAATCCCACCTGTTTGCAGAGGTAATGTTTCCGTCTGGTACAACAGAGATGATACCTAAATCATATAAGATATATATCATATTCAGAGTTGTCATATTTATTTATATCGCATATGAAGAATGTTTTTGCGATGTTGTATGTAGTTACATAATGTGTCAAACAATCGTCCAAAATGTTTGTTATTCATATACAAGAGCATGGTCATGTTTGTTATTCATATACAAGAGCATGGTCATGTTTGTTATTCATATACAAGAGCATGGTCATGTTTGTTATTCATATACAAGAGCATGGTCATGTTTGTTATTCATATACAAGAGCATGGTCATGTTTGTTATTCATATACAAGAGCATGGTCATGTTTGTTATTCATATACAAGAGCATGGTCATTTTGGATGTTTATAAAGCGTAAACAAATCTGAATAACTCTTATATGTTTTACCTGTATTTGTATGAGATGTCCACTGACACAGGGCTTCATTATAATTAATGTCGCAATCTTTGTCACCAAGCCACGCTATTTCTCTCTGGTCAGAAATTCCCAAAGCAAAGCACCTTTCTTTTGTGTTTTGTGTTGCTATCCTTAATTACAAAATAATAAAATATATAACTCTCTCAAATCCCCGGACCTCGACGTATTCTGTAAAGGAAGCGTCATATCGCTGCCAAGCTAAACGTGTAACATCAACCTAAACACATAACTGCGACCAGGGATATCACGGCGTTTATTGCATGGAGATTTGATTTATAAATTTCGGCAGTGAACCCTTAAGTTAACCCGCTTTCTTTGAAATAAGACCATTCTATTTATGTGACAAAAGGCTGATCAGGGTTTACAATGGACGCAAAGGCTATTACAGTCGTGCTTAGCGGATTACGGGTTAAAGGAGTCGCATGTTTACTGAACACTTTACTTAACTCTGAATACGTCAGAAAAAGATACGAGTGTTGTGTATTGCAACGCACTTCATGTTTAATGATAGAAAGCCACCAGAAAATAATGACATTATCCATTACAGTCAGTCATTATGTTTCACTTTTCTCGTTCGCGATGAATGAACAACCTAGTGGTATTCTATAATTGCACCTTCTCACAAGACTAAAAAAGAAGGCAGGTGCTGAAATATTCTCCATGTTTGGTCGTATCCTAGATTCGATATTACTGCTGTGGTTGTTCAGTACAATTCTGAATACATATTGAGTTTTTTATAATTACTTTTATATTATATCCTTACAAAAACATTTCAGCGTATTTCTCTGGACTTTATTGTTAGATTTCATTATGATGGGATGTACTTGTATGTACACTATTTTGTCAATTCGTGTACTGAAGATATCAATAAGAGAGGTTTGTACACATACAATTGATTAAAGCTAAACAGGAGGCCGTATTATATACTGACCATTCCAAGCCGGTAACTCTATCGTCACCACCATTTATGCTGTGTGGCGCACGATGTATTGACTGTATATTTAACTTGCATATTTGTTTTAATTCATGGTACAGTACAGTTTCTCTTACTTGATTGTCTCTATACAAAGTTTGGACTGCTATCATTCTAAGTGGTTAAATCACAAACGTTCTTGTACGATCTCATCTAACCCATTTTAAATTTTATTTTATTTTTTAATCTCAGCTGATGCCTTTTTGCAAAATAGCACTAATAAGAAAGTCTGAGGGGTTAATGTACATATTCATTTTAATACATTATATTATATTGACATGCTCTATCACAGAATCATTGAAAAGGTGAAAACTGGAATAAAAAACACATATTTTTTATAAAGAAATATAAAAACTGTTTAAAAGTCTTCTTTTGCGCCTATTTTAACAGTTCTGTTTTAGAAATGATCCTCATATCTTCGACTATCAAGTTTGTTCTAATAAAGCCGTCTCCGGTGTCAAAAATGGCTTGCTTCTTCTCAAGAACCGTTGGATAAAATAGTTTAGCATTTGGTTGTTAGAAATGATAAACGTATTATGTAAACGTGTGAGGCCTGTTGTTGTGTACGGGTGCTGTTTGTCGGATTGGTTAATGAATGTTAATTATTTCGATCCGACATTCAATCAGTGTAAACTCAACCGGAGGTCTAATTAAGATAATAGAGAGCGGTAACAAATTTGAATCTAATATAGGTTATGGTCTTATCTTACCATTGCGTGTACGCCAGTGGCGATCCGTCGGCCCACATGAAATCTGCATGAGTGCTATTCCCGCTCACTTTGCCGAGACCTAGAAAGATGACGAGATTTGGAGTGATGTATTAAATGTTTCATGTAGCACACAAACTATTCTGTGGAATTTCTAATAAAACCTACATAAAACTATTCAATTGCATGGTTAATTTACAATAAATACTGAAAACGGGACTCCTTGAAAGCAAAACATACAAACAAGGGAGACACCTAGCAGTTTTATTGGGTCTGTTCATGAGACGTTATATAAGGTGCAACACCTCTTATGCCACATAACACCGGATTAAAGCGGTATTCTACTTTAAAGCCAGCCAGCTAGGGCTCAAAGACCCCAAATGACCAGTAAGAAATACCAATATTGATCCGTAGTCGTTTTGCAGCCACCACACAGCACTAAACGAACGCCAGTGTGAATGCCAATAAATACTGCAAAGGTTGTACCTTAGAAGCAACAAACTCAAACAAGGGAACAAAAAAGCAGACTCGGTATTACTGAGTATGCACCCTCTCATGTCCCGATAGCACCAGCCTTCACAGTATACTTCTGTCAAGACACAACGAATGGGATCCATCGGTTTAAATATATACTCGGTAAAAAAAGTTTTGGACCAGGGTATATAAAGTCATATGAAAATAAAACTAGTGGATACAATTTCAGTATCTTTTTTTAGTAACCAAGGTCTACCCTACCCGGTTAATTTGGTACCAGAAACATTAAATTCCAAACAAGATTTGATTTTAAAAAAATATCGCGAGCATACAAAGGGTCTGTAAAAAATGTTGCAAAGTCCATAAAAAGTAACAGTTACGGACACATTCGGGTAATCAGTAAAAAGATTATTATTTTTTCGCAAACTTTCATTATTATTCATTAGTGTTGATTGGTGACCTATTGTGAATTATCAACTGAGATAATAAGGGTTATGGTCGAATGACATTCAGCGATCATTGTACGGGTTCGAACACTGCCATGGTCCAAAACCCATTTTACAGAGTATAGATATAAAAATCGAACAGTAAAAGTAGCATTCGAGGACGAGATATAAAAATCGAACAGTAAAAGTAGCATTCGAGGACGACAGTCAACCACAAACACACAGAGAAACAAAGATCAAATTTAAAGATGAATAAAAGGCCAAATAAGACATCACAAACACAAGAGGGTTGACAATAGGGCTACCGCCTTGGAACGGTCAGTGGTAAAAAAAAACGCTGGGGGTTTAAACCAGGTTCTATGGTGCACCAAACCTCACACTTACCCTACCGTCAACCCAATAAAACGGGACAGTGTAAATAAAAAATCCCCGCCATGAACTATTCTCTAACCAACAAGGCATCATTAATAGGCAACATAAGTAAAACACAAAGATGCTCGTGTATATATAAATTAAAGCTGTATTCTGTTGTTTTTTGTCGCTTTCATTGTATTATCCAGTCCTTGTTTGCAGTACAGTGCGGACCTACGATGCCATTACGTTCGGACGCTGTGGTTTCTATAGGACCCTATATCTCATGTAACTAAAAAGCTACTCCAGCAGAGCTACCGTTACCATAAACTTCGAAAAAACTTTGCACAATTGTATTGTCGTAACCCTGATCTACTTTTAAAATATAAAAGTAACCTATCAGAACCTGACTTCTATGGTGTTGTGATTTGCAAACTTCGTAAGATCCTCGGTCATCATCTTTTTTATACAATCTTTATTAAACTTATTAAAACGTTTATCAAAAGAGGTTATGACCCTATCATTTTGCAACGTACTGCATGTTTAAATCCTTGTAGGACGGTAGCGTTTGATGTTTGTCTTTAATATTGTCTTGTCATACCCTTAACGGTTTGTTCTCTTGTTTCTCAGGCTCCTGCCAAGTCATTGAGTACTTACTTTGTGGCTTTCTAGGCTTATGCTTTTTTTTATATAATATATACATGATCATTTATGTGTTTTACTTATATTGCCTATTCATGACTAAATAATTTTGCAAATGGCGGACGAATCATCTAACGGTATTTTTCGTTCAGCTCGGAGTGCGGAATAGACTCGTCGATTTCCGTAACAGTGAAAATACATCGGAATACTGAAATCGACGAGACAGTTCCTTTGCTCGGGGACGCCCGAAGCAACGATATATATCATCAGCTACTATAATAAATATACCTTATGTGGCATTTTTGGTGTTATGTGATAAAATGGTTCTCACATTCGTGACTATTAAACTCGTTTGATAACATTGGTATGATGCTCGTTACAGCCTCGTATATACATTATATATTAATGTAACTATTGCGGTGATATTTAACAAATTGTATAACCCATTCCAGCACCACCAGATGATAAATTAAACCTATTATGTGTTAATTACTGTGTGATTATGTACTGGATTAATTATTAAGGTAGATAAACGACTACTGAAGAAATAGGGTAAATACATGCTGTTTTACGTTAATATCAATCATATAAAGTAAATTATCAAAATATATTTTCAGTGTTGTTTTAAATAATGTCAAGCTGTTCAGTTGGCATAGAGCACATGGTCAACATAAACACGTTTATGAAATTAAGTTAGTGGCATACCTATCTTAAAGCTATGATACTGATAGCTTGAATACAGCCAAGTAAAGTAATTGGTTTTCATATATTCAACGACCATGTCTTGTTTTCTTTTACTGTTTATGGTAATTAATTGGCCCTTTCTTTGTTTACAATCATTTGAATCTACCATGGCGAAACAGGATTTTCTGTTGAAGACAAAACATAGTTTATCAATATAACTCCAAAATATATATACATAAAATATGACACGATATTAATATACACATATGCTACACGTCTGCATTAAATATCGTACAACGTGGCCATAATCAGTCCATACAATGACAATATAGTGAGCAAAATAAATTTAGCACATAATATGCATGTCATTTCCATAGACGAGATACAAAGCCGTGTATGTTCGGAGTCAATGCTAAAGAGACATATATATGATCAACAATAATGCTATAAGTCATTTGAAAGTGACATATATATGATCAACAATAATGCTATGTCATTTGAAAGTGACATATATATGATCAACAATAATGCTATGTCATTTGCAAAAAAAGTCGGTGATAAAAACAAAGCAAATATGACGGGGACATACTTGTATAGGTTATCAAAAATCGTTCTCATTTCAATGAAATTGGAGGTAATTTTAAAATTACGAAATATAGAACGTTTTTCTTTGAGAATAACAATTGTTGTGAACACATTTCAGCGGTTTTTAAACAATGACAAAATGGGCAATTATTCTCAACGACAAGCATTACATTTATACAAAACAATGCGTTTGTATATTGAAATAAGTTAATTTTAATATACGGGAGGTAGGTTCTGATACTTTTAGATGCGCTTAGAAAATAATGAAATAACACAATGTTTTGAAAATCACATCATTGCATGTACTTAGCATTTCTAATATCTTTCAAACAATTATAGCAATGCCCATATGTTTAATCTATGTCCCTAAAAAGTCGTGCAAACGTTTTTATGTTCAGTATATTTATAATAATGTTGCGCACTCTTTCATAATTTGCTGTTATATTAAGGTATCAAACAGTAGCTGGGAAAGCACTTGAAAACATCTCCGTTCACATCCCATAGTCATTGCCAGTTGAGGATGAATTTCTTAACGAATACATTAATGCAAAGGTTTTGGCGAATCAAAAAAGTTGTTTTATCAAATATCATCGTGTTAAAATCTTACATATGAACTACAAACTACTGTATAATACATACTGGTCTATTCCCCTCCTCTGCTATCTACCATCACAGCTTCTGTACTTCTCGTATATATGAACCACATAATAGTATATCATACTTACTGGTCAATTCCCCTCTCCTGCACAATCTACCATCACAGCTTCTGTTCTTCTCGTACATATGAACCACAAACTAGTATATAATACTTACTGATCTATTCCCCTCTCCTGCAATTTATCACATCGTGTTTACTTCTCGTACATATGAACCACAAACTAGTATATAATACTTACTGGTCTATTCTCCTCTCCTGCAATTTTCCGTCACATCTTCTGTACTTCTCGGATGTACATGCATTCATCACTTCCATATCTGAGCACAAAATACTGCATAATTACTTGGTCTTCCATTTCAGCAAGACGTCGAATTCGTTTAGCATGACTATACCTTATGGCAGTCAGAAAGTGGTCTGCTACGTTTTTTTCTAATTCACTGACAGTTAAGTTATAATTATTTTGAGTTCTATCATACTTGAAAAAAAAACGGCAATCCGATTGATTGACGTTCAACGTGCGACAAGAAAACCCGTCGAAAATATAGTCATATGACGTTAACAGTAAAAAACGTAAAGTGATTTAGTTTCATTTCAAAGCATTTATGAGACACTAAAAAGCGATAGAAACGGGCTAACCAGTATTGAAATGTTGACTTTTGCAATAGTATATCAGACGTCATTAACCAACAGTATATCAGACGTCATTAACCAACAGTATATCAGACGTCGATAACCAACAGTATATCAGACGTCATTAACAACAGTATATCAGACGTCATTAACCAACAGTATATTAGACGACATTAACCAACATTATATCAGACGTCATTAACCAACAGTATATCAGACGTCATTAACCAACAGTATATTAGACGACATTAACCAACAGTATATCAGACGTCATTAACCAACAGTATATCAGACGTCATTAACCAACAGTATATCAGACGTCATTAACCAACAGTATATCAGACGTCATTAACCAACAGTATATCAGACGTCATTAACCAACAGTATATTAGACGTCATTAACCATCAGTATATCAGACGTCATTAACCAAAATTTGCGACAGTTAAACGCCTGATATACCGTCGTCGCAAAATTGGTAATTTCCGTACAGTTAAACCTATATTAAATAAAAGATACTCGAATTATCGTAATGTAGCCATGTGTATGAATTGATCGTGACGGAAGTTAAAACGTTACCCATTTACTTAATAGATACTGAAAAGGGGATCCCTTGGAAACAACAATTAGTGACCCACTAACTTAATAAATACTAAAAATATGATCCCTTGGTAGCAACACACACGCAAACAAGAGAGAAAAGCGTACTCGTTTTTTTGAGTCTTATGAGAGATAATATAAAGTGCAATACGTCACACATCCTTAGTAACGGCGGCTTAAGTGTTATTCTATTCTTTAAAGGTTTGAGGATCTCAAAGTACCAGTGTAATAACACTACCGATTTATAGTCGGGCGACTGTTTACAGCCACCGCACAGCACCTAACAAAAAAGTTAGTGGTGTGAATTTCAATAAATACTGAAAAGGGGATCCCTTGCAAACAAACATGAGATAAAAGAAGCAGACTCGGTTTTATTGAGTCTGTTCATGAGAGGTAATATATGGTGCAACACCTCTCACGCCACCTATCACCGGCTTTAGCTGTATTCTACCGACTGGTAAGGCGAACATGGCTTACCCGTTCTATATTATGGGATTACTTTTCTTCCATTAAAATAATAAAAGTTGTCATTAACAGCAGCAACAGAAATGGAAGCAGAAGTAGTAATAGCTGTTTTTGTCGTATTAGTAATACTATTTTGTCGTATTAGTAATACTCTTTTGTCGTATTAGTAATACTACTGCATTAGACTTAGTCGTCACCCTCTTCTTAGTCGTACCACTAGAAGTAGTAATAATAGTAGATGCAATAAAACATGTAGTAAACATAAATACAAAGTACCACATCCTTCTTCGTCAAATCTATTCAGGCAATGGGATATCCCGTCACATATCAGATGGTACGGTATACATGACCCATCCTTACATTCAAAGCTGTTAACGTCAGAACACGCAATACCTACAATACAAAAGAAACAATGGGTCAAAGGGGCATACTTAATAATTTCGTCAGGTATGGAACTACTGATTATTGACACATTGTATGGTATCCTTATGGGTATTAGCTGTATACCTCGTGTCGTAGATTTGTTTTTCTAATGCTATGGAGGATTCAACAATTTATCATGCAAATATGCACTTTTCTGCCTGATAAAGAGGTGACCTATTACATTTTGCTTTAATTAGGCACTGGCCAATAAAGCAAATCAATGCGGAATACCTCGGCGTTTATTGTACGTAACGTTATCTGACGTCATGCACGTAACTTTGCCTGACGTCATAAAACAAAAAAAACAAAACATTATGGCGACGTCCTCGATAAGCGTAACATTCTGAGAAATAGGTAATAATAGTAATTCATACAGAAAATATGGATAATCTACATGATAAATAGAATATTATGTCAGTGCTTTTACTCTCAGGTTTATTAGGCTCGGCACGAAAACGAAGAATGGCTCGATAGCCATCTGATATGTGACGGGATATCCCATCGCCATTTTCGTTTTCTAAGCCTCGCCTGATAAACTTGATAGTAAAAGGCACTGACATAATATTCTCTATTTATCAGCAAGGGAATAATCAAAAGACCCTTAGTCTGCCCTAGTATTGATATGTTTCGATATTTTGTTTTCAAAAGCATAACTCTTGGTTTTATGGTCGTAGATGAAATGATAATTATATCAAACGTAAATCACGTGTAACAATGTCAGTCACTAATCTACATAGTATTTTTAAACCGTCTAGACAACATTCTATGCTTCCTCTTCTCATTCATTTCTCCATGTCATGATATATAGGGTCCTATAGAAACCACAGCGTCCGAACGTAGGTGGCATCGTAGGTCCGCACTGTACTATACAAGGACTTGAAACCACAATGAAAGAGACAAAAAACAACAGAAAGGGTAGTGAAGACAGGGTTACCGACTTGGAACGGTAAGTAGGCAATAAGGCCTACTGGTTAGCTTGAATCGATTTTAACTTAAGTTGATCGACGAGGAAGCAGACAAAAATACTATTTGTACAGATCCTGTATATAACACTGCTTCCATAATCCAAAGCTATATACAGCATGTTCTTTGACCACATATTGAAAACGTTTCCGATCACGTCAGGCGTTTTCTAAAAGTTCTATATCTTAATAAGGATATTGATTTTTTGACATACCAAGTATATTTCGAGATAATCGTATAACTCAACTCTACCAATTGAGCTATCGTGGACACTGTGTTTGCAATCGATGCATCTCCAATTACTTGTACCCGATTATATATAAATTATACTAAGGCTAACTGCCTTTTATACCAAAATTACAACTGTTCAAAGGAATGATTCTCAACACAATGATTAACAATGAGCCCAATCTCAAGCTCTTATGAACATCCGTCGAATTGTACCGAAACAATAAGGTTCAGGACCTATCTGTTCGGACCTACAGCTATATAACAATGTTATCCGAACAAAGGTAAACTAAGGGTTGGAGCACTATCTTTCAAAAGCTAACACTTTTCAGTATTTCAGCATCATCCGTCGAGCGGATGCCTGGCCCCATTATACACAAGCCCTATGAGCTATCACGCGGACAACTATCAGTTTAGGACGCACATACGTTGTCATTGTGAATAATTATTATCAACTTAGAGTGAGGTTTTATGCCGCCTAGAACCTGGTTTAAACCCCCATGGCCTTTTTTTGTAACTGATCGTTCCAAAGCGGTAGCCCTATTGTCAACATTTTGTGATTGTGATGTCTTATCTGGCCTTTTATTCATCTTTAAAGCTGTTCTTTGTTTCTGTGAGTGTTTGTGGTTAACTGTCGTCTTTGAATGCTACTTTTCCTGGTCTTTTTTTATATCTACTTTCACACAATTATCAGCATCAAACGTTGCGTTTTGCACTGTTCTGACCTTTGCCTTGTCGCCAAGAACAAGTGAATCAGACATTACGCATGGCGATACGACCACAAAAAAGCATACTATTCAAAGATGAAACGTATAGCTTAAACTAATACTTACTACAATTGTGTTCATCCATCCCATTTTCGCAGTCGTTTTGACCGTCGCACACGAGTCTGATATCGACACATCGTCCATTACCACAGTTAAACGCTTTGTTGAAGGTGCAAACTAAAAGTAGGCATAACATTAGAACAAGAAATGTACCATAAACAGAACACAGTCAACCACAAATACAACAGTTGCAATGAAAAACAGAAACAAAATATGCGACAGGACAAACATAATAGGTTAGACATTAGGGCTACCCTATTGGAAGGGTCAATACCAAGAAGGCCGTTGGGGCTTTTAGCCAAGTTATAGGGTGAATCAAACATGACTTTAAATAAAACCGGTCAATGTAAAAAAGAAGGAAATCCCCTAAACATAACCTTAAAATACACAACAAGCGGTGGCTATATGTAGCAGTTAAAATGACAAACGTCATACTTGAAAACTGTGGAAACCGTTTGATGAATGTCCTTCATTCCGCTTTGTCGTGTCCTTAACGGTCTTCCCCTTGATGCCCTGATTTCAGACAAGTAATCTAGTACATATGAATTTAGCTTCTTAGGTTTAACTTAGTTTTTGATATATTATATACATGAACATTTCTGTATTTTTTCTTATAGCTCCTATCTACGCTTTCTCAAATGTAAGGGGTTAACTGGGCGGGAAATGTTTTTATGAACACTGTCGTGTTGTTTAGGGATGATGACAGGGTAAGAGTGAGGTTTGGTGAACCCTTGAACCGGTTTATCGGTGGTCCATTTTGCCACTGACCGTTCCAAGGCGGTACCTCTGTTGTCAACCCTTATATGTTTGTGATGTGCTTTTTTACTGAATGTGTTTGTGATGTACTTTTTGAATCATCTTTGCGTTGTAATACTTGTTGGAGTGACTGTATTCTGTGAATACTACTCTTCCTGTTGGACTTATAACCTTTTCTTTATACGGATTCACGCATCAAGACCATCCAAACGTTTACACAGGTATCTATTTGGCTCTTACCACCGAACACCCACAATCAAGAAGCTGATTTTAAAATATATATCTGATAGTTTTTCTTGAACTAGAGACAGATTGTAAAGTGTCTGTTACAATATGCGTTCTGAGAACAAATGTAAAAATCACGTTACACTGTCTTGTCAATTTGAACGCTGAAGACAGGATACTAGCGAGGTTGTGTACATTTAAAAACGAGTTAAGCTAACCAGAGGGCCATATTGCCTACTGACCGTTCCAAGTCGGTAACCCTGTCTTCACCAATCTGTGTGTTTGGTATTGTCCTTTTCATTGTATAGTTAAAAACGAGTATGATACTGGACCTTTGGAAACGGCCGAGCACGACACATACAAAATATTGCAGTCTCGGTTTGATTGAGATTGTTCATGAGCGGTGGTAAAATATGCTAGCTACCGCTCACGCCCTCTAGCCCCGGGTTGAGCAGAACTCAATATTCATAAAATCAATAGTACAAAATTTTAACCATCCCGAAGATGGCATGCATATGGCGGTGGACATGGAGTGCACTACTTCCCCATGTCGTACGGCGTATGGTCCCAGTATCTAATAAAATTAAATGCCCCGAAGAGAGAAATAAACATAATGAAATTTAGTTGGGAGCAGCGGTTATGAAGCCTGCGTATCAAAAAGCAGACAACATATCCTATGAGTGGTTAAACAATACCCAGAGCCTTTTATCGGCCGAAGTAGTGAAACCACCGAATCAAAAATTAAGTAAGAAAACAAAAGAAATTGAAAATGTACCACCGATAACTAAATATAAGTATCGGGCTCAGAGATCGAATGAATAACAGTACTGATTGCAAGCGCGGGGAGACGTTTTACTGCCGCCACACTGCACAAGCAACGCCACTGTGCTATAAAAACAAGTATGATAATGGATCTTTGGAAACGGCCGAGCACGACACATACGAACTATTGCAGTCTCGGATTAATTTGATCTTTGTGGTACAGTGCGGACCTACGGTGCCATTGCTTTTGGGTGCTGCGATTTCTATAGGTCCATTTTTCTCAATTTTTTACTTGCATTTTATAATGTTTTCTCTTAGAAAAGAACATACACTACTCGAGTATTGGCTCTGACAAAATTTATATTTTGAGTGTTGAAAGAGAAAAACAAACTGAATAATGTTTGATCTTTTCTGAAAATCCGTTACTTGAGTTGAATTACTTCACGTACTACGATCGGTACTATTATCTTGCTTTTAAAGTTGTCACTACATGCGGAATTCACAGAACACAATAAACCGTTAAGACGCATTAAAAACAAACAACAATTACAGGGATAAGTATAAACAATGTATGAGACACAACAACGATAAAAGCGTTGACCACAGGGGTACCTCTTGGGATTGGTCAGTGGCAAAACGGCCTCTGAAGATTTTTTCTGGGTTTACATTTGACAGGTAAATTTTGGAAAACGCCGCACACAATAAATATAAAACAGTATTGGAGTCTCGGTTTAATTTAGACTGTTCATAAACGGTAGTAACAAATGATTGGCGGTGAAACAAAAGTAACAAAATAAATACTTAAATACTCCGCAGAAGCCAGAGCAACAAGAGAATAAAAACCTTTTAGTGCGCGGCAAGACACGATTGGAGTTAAATCGATCGGATCATTGCACAATCAACATGAAAGCATAGTGACAAACTGTGAATGGGTTAGGGTTAACCACTAAACCTGCAGTGCGTTGCGATAAGAAGAGGATAATCTTTCTTTTGTTGTTAAAATAAAAGTAGATATAAAAGGTAGCATTTAAGATCCACAGTCAACCACGAACATGCACAGAAACAAACAACAACTAAAAGATAAACTTGTTAAAAGATGTCAACACAGAACTGTCAATGCTTTTTAGACAGTTGTTTTATCGGTGTTACATTTTCAATTTCTTTTGTTTTCTTACTTAATTTTTGATTCGGTGGTTCCATTATTCCGACCGATAAAAGGCTCTGGATATTGTTTAACCACTTATAGGATATGTTGTCTGCTTTTTAATTTAGTCTTTTGGCTGTTACTTGTGATACGCAGGCTTCATAACCGCTGCTCCCAACTAAATTCCATTATGTTTATTTCGCTCTTCGGGGCATTTAATTTTATTAGATACTGGGACCATACGCCGTACGACATGGGGAAGCATATAACTCCATGTCCACCGCAGTATGCATGCCATCTTCGGGATGGTTAAACTTGTGTACTATTGATTTTATGAATATTGAGTTCTGCTCAACCCGGGGCTAGAGGGCGTGAGCGGTAGCTAGCATATTTCACTACCGCTCATGAACAATCAATCAAACCGAGACTGCAATATTTCGTATGTGTCGTGCTTGGCCGTTTCCAAAGGTCCATTATCATACTCTTTTTTAAAATAGATTAAACTACTTTTGTTTGGATCGATTGTTTTAGACATATGTTATTGGGAATTTTCAGATACAGATGAAATAGAACATTAATGAAGTATATACGTGTATGATGGAAAAGGGCATTTAGTGATTAATACAATTACCTTGAAGTAAAATAAAAGAAATGCGGGCAAACTCGTTTTAAATAGGGCATGTTTAATGTAAAATTCTGATTTATAACAATTATATAAGAAATAAAATAGACAAAGACGTTTTAATATGTGCGAATTTGTTTCTGAAACGATTTCCAAAACAAGTAATATTGATTTACGACTAGACATATCCATTCGTTTGCTTTTAAAGTAGACTAAGAGGTTCTCTTGAATGTATATGTGTTTACTGGCCAAAAACGTTGTAATGTAACCTTATGGAAAATATAATAGTGGTATATGACGAATTAAATAAATTATGCATATTTACTTACCACATTCCTGATGTGTGCTATTATGACAAAGGTTATCATCAGAGCAATACATGTCGCTACTCTGACAAAAGTCATTTCCGCGTTCTCCAGCACAGTAAAACGGCAAACCTGTTTTGCAGTCTAATCTTCCAGATAGACACTCCGAAGCTGTTAACATAAAACAAGATTGCATTATAAACGAAATAGCAATTGACAATGTGTAGTGTCACTTGACATTCGATCATATTTCATACAGCAAGTTGCAGTCGTGTTATTTTACTGATCATTAGGGATCAACGAGCCCAATATGTGTGGCTCTGAGGTAGAATACCGCTTAAGCCGGTGCTAGTGGGCGAGAGAGGTGCTGCTTCTTAGATTATTTCTCATGAACAGACTCAATAAAACCGAGTCTGCAACTTCATTCTCTTGGTTGTTGCTTCCAAAGGATCTCCCTTATCATTATTTATTATACTGTATGTACTCGTATAATGTATGCATGCTGGAATCATTTAATATGTTCGAAACAGAAAATGTAGCATTCACAGAGCACAGTTAACCAAAAACACAAGAAATACAGAAAACAATATCAAGGATCAAATACAGATAATACGACACTAAAAACAAAACATATTCATGGCATTCATGATTACAAAAATGAGATATAGGGTCCTATAGAAACCACAGCGTCCAAACGCAATGGCATCGTATGTACGCACTGTATTAAAAACAAGAAACAATAATTATACAATGAAAAAGACAAAACACAACAGACAGGGTGGTGAAGATAGGGTTACCGATTTGGAACGATCAGTAGGCAATAAGGCTCACAGGTTAGCTCAAATCGACTTTATGTGTACACAATCCTCGCTATTATCCTGTCTTTAGCGCCCAAAAAGACAAGACAGTTTAAATAAAATTACATCCCATCAAACGGAATTCTCTAAAAATAAAGTCCACATGTAGAGAAACTAACAAAAGAAACACTAAGATGTTGTTGTAAAGATGTATTAAATACAAAATAAGAAACATCTCAGGATGTATCCAGAATTGTACTAAACAACCACAGCAGTTGCTGCCAAAAAGAAAAAACAATCTAGGGTACGACCAAAAACCCGAGGGACGAAAGCTCATGCACTTACCTCTCTTGGTTGGGGTTTTAGTAGGTGCAATCATAGAGTCCCAAGAGGTAGTCCAGTCATCGCACAATGGAAAATGAAGCGTAGTGACTGACTGTAGAGGGGTCAATCACAAAAATGCTGTGCGTTGTAATACTAAAGGGTCCCACCCTTTTCTGACGAACTTCCTGATTACTTTTGTATGGTATGAAACCCGTCAGATCCCTTTAACTTCCGAAGTTTATAGACCACATCTCCATAAAATAAGGGTCATTGAGTACCTTCATTGTGGTATTCTATGCCATTGTGTTTTTTGTATAATATTTAAACGAGCATATTTGTGTTTACTTATATTGCCTATTGATGCTGCCTTGTTGGTTAGAGATTAGATCATGGCGGGGATTTCTTTATTTACACTGTCCTGTTTTAATTGGATGACAGTAGGGTAAGTATGAGGTTTGGTGCACCCTAGAACCGGTTTAAACCCCCCGTGGCCTACTTTGCCACTGACCGTTCCAAGCTGGTAGCCCTATTGTCAACCCTTTTGTGTTTGTAATGTCGTTTGTTTATATTATTACTTTTGCCTTCTTGTTTGTGTTTTTGCGTGTTTGTTTTTGTGTTTTGTGGTTGACCATAGACATTCAATGCTACTTTCCCTGTCCGATTTTATATCTGTTTTACAAGTTTAACAAAGGTAGTATGAAAGTGATCATGACCAAGGATCTTACGAAGTTTGAAAATCACGTCACCATAGAAGTCCGGTTATGATAGTCCTTGTCGAAGAAGAGTTCTTAAATTACTTTTATAGTTGGAAAGAAGATCAGGGTTACGATATAAAATTTTGCAAATGTTTTACGAAGTTTTTGGTAACGGTAGCCCTGATGGAGTAGCTGTTTAGTTATACAAAAATTACGAATATTAAAGTCCTCAACTCGAGTACAAGCTCTAGAAAAACAAATAAGTTCAGACACATAGACCCCATAAGAAGTTGCTCGGGAAACGCTTTAATATTATTACAGGTCAAAAATGTAGTATTTTCCCTAGTGAATGTTTTTTTAATAAGAGCAATAAGCAATAAGTGCAAATCCCAGAGTTTTCGTAAGTTTTAGCCCAATATTGTTTAACATGATCTTTAACTTCAGTAAGATATGAAGTTAAAAGTTTGGAGATGTTTGTGGTGGTGCAGGCGCTATAATTCGAACTAAAGCGGGCCTTGCACGGATTTTCATGTAATTTAGGAATCCAGTACATAGTTGGCAGTTTGTTCTGCTTTTCGTCTACCCCAGCCTTGAAAGTAGTGCATCGAGTCATATGTGTGGAAACAACATCTTCCTCAGTAGATTGAACTGGAGTATACGAATGAGTGCTATCGAGCTCCATAGATAACATATTGACGTAATATTGGCGTCAAACAATAATTACATTATTAGGTGCTTTATCAGTAATGATTTTAAATTACGAAAGGAAATCCTAGGTCTCGGGGGAAGTAAAGAGGTGTTAGCATTATAAACGTTATTACGTGTATCTATAATTTTAAAAACTGACATTTTCCAAATAGAAAGAGAGTTTAGGTCCGCATATTCTCTACGACACCATTTTATACTAAAATTATTTTCTCGATTTGCATCTCTCAATTTAAGTGGAGAAATAATAAGCAACATTTATGACAACAGATATACGGGAATGTTCAGAGCAGCATCTTATGGCATATAAACTATACAATCAATTCGTAATCTAAAATGCTACTACATCGGGGCTACCGTTACCATAAACTTCGTAAAACCTTTGCATTTTATTATCGTAACCCTGATCTTCTTTCCAAATATAAAAGTAATTAAAAAAATCCTCTGCGAGAAGGACTATCACACAATGACTTTTATGGTGGCGTGATTAATAAACTTCGTAAGATAGATGGTCATGAAGACTTTCATAACATCTTAAACAGACCATTTTTTGACTCACTGCATTTTTTGTGGTTTCATTTCCATTTCCAGTCCAACACTAAGATTTCCTCTTTTTGTGAAGACCGAACAAATTGTGGACCCTATGATGACCTCTACCTGAATATTGAGAGGACGGTAACGTTTGATGGTTGTCTCCAATTTTGTATTGCCCCTTAAACTTTTATTTTCTTGTTAGTCTGGCTTCTGCCAAGTCATCGAGTACTTGTTTGTGGTTTTCTAGGCTTTTATATTCATCTACGCGTGCACTTACATGGGGGAATGGGAAAATAAATGATAAGATACATCTGTAACACCCTCAGAATATGTGAGATTTGTCGATGATCTATGGGGTATATGAACGCATGGGGAAGACGCATTGAAACAGTTTCATCAAAGGGCAAATAGCATACACCCCAAGACACAAGATGACCATAGATTTTCAAAATGAAACATTGAATTCCAGGATACCATGACTACACTCCACTCAGGCACAATTAAAACAGGTATGTAAAGCAAACCGACAGACACGCACCTGTTCAACACATCAGATCACCCCAATCCGTCAAAAGGCAATCCCATATGGTATTATTGGTGTACGAATGAAACGAATATAATCCGACAAAGAGGACTACCGGAAACATGCCACAGAACTCACAGACAATCTAGTTAAAAGAGGGTACAGACAACAAGAAGTTAAACAACAATTGAAAAAAGTTGACAATCTTGACCGAAGTACCCATTTACAATACACGAATAAAGATGTGCAGAAACACACAGACAGGGTAACACTGGCAGGCACATATTCAAAGAAACTGCCAAACATCAGACGAATTTTGAACAAAAGATTACCAATTTTTCATTGATCGGAACTTATGAAAACTGTCTTTCCAAAACCGCCTATGACATTCTTTAGACGCGGCAAAATTCTTACAGACATATGTGTGTATGGGAAACATAGACACCAGTTTAATAAAGAGAAGAAAGGCTGTTTTAAATGTATGAAGAAATGCGAGGTTTGCCGTTATATCCCCGAGAACGACACATTTACGGACATGGGCGGATTGTCGTACACTATAAGCAGAAAAGTAAACTACGAATCACGGAACACAACTAATTGCATAAAATGTTTTCACTGTGAAATACCCGTCTACGTCGGCGAAACCGAAGACAAAATGTATACACGTATGCAAAACCACCTTTCCAAGATCCGAACAAAATATACCTTTGATCCCATCGGCAGACACTTTAACGCTCATGGACACAGCATTAAAGACTTAAGTTTTATTGTTATAGAAAATGTTATGGAAAATGCATATTTATATAGAACTGCTAGAGAAAGATTTTGGATGAAAAAGTTGAAAACAACTGATTATCCCGGACTAAACAAAAAGGAATAGTTAAGCTGTCTTTGTAATCGGCACACACATATCAACTATAAATATTGATGATCTGGATCAATATGGAATGACTTACATTATTTTGAGTACTACGCATTTTGGCGTTTATTATTATTATCATTATTATTATTATTATTACTCTTATTACTATTATTACTATTATTACTATTATTGTTACTATTATTACTATTATTGTTACTATTATTACTATTATTGTTACTATTATTACTATTATTATTATTACTATTATTGTTACTTTTATTGTTACTATTATTATTATAACTATTATTGTTACTATTATTATTATTACTATTATTGTTACTATTATTGTTACTATTATTATTATTACTATTATTGTTACTATTATTATTATTACTATTATTGTTACTATTATTACTATTATTATTATTACTATTATTGTTACTATTATTGTTACTATTATTATTATTACTATTATTGTTACTATTATTATTATTACTATTATTGTTACTATTATTGTTACTATTATTATTATAACTATTATTGTTACTATTATTGTTACTATTATTATTATTACTATTATTGTTAGTATTATTATTATTACTATTATTGTTACTATTATTATTATTACTATTATTGTTACTATTATTGTTACTATTATTATTATAACTATTATTGTTACTATTATTGTTACTATTATTATTATAACTATTATTGTTACTATTATTGTTACTATTATTATTATTACTATTATTGTTACTATTATTATTATAACTATTATTGTTACTATTATTATTATTACTATTATTGTTACTATTATTACTATTATTATTATTACTATTATTGTTACTATTATTGTTACTATTATTATTATTACTATTATTGTTACTATTATTATTATTACTATTATTGTTACTATTATTGTTACTATTATTATTATAACTATTATTGTTACTATTATTGTTACTATTATTATTATTACTATTATTGTTAGTATTATTGTTACTATTATTATTATTACTAGTATTGTTACTATAATTGTTAGTAGCCCTGTCACAATAATTTTATGTTTGTGATGTCATTTATTTATCGCTGTAATTGTTTGTTTCCATCCGTGTTTTTGGTTGTCTCTGGTCGGTACCTGAATGCTTCATTTCCTGTTCGACTTTTATTTCTACATTTGTAGTTTCTAAAATAACAATCATATCTGTATTTCATTTTAAAGAAGATACAACCCCTTGCTATTACAGAAACTAGTTAAATTTCTATAGGAACAATATGATTGTATATAAATACGGAAAGGGTGATACGTTGGAAGCAGTAGAAACACAATTATCAAGATGAGAAAGTATCAGACGGTTTTTTTATTTTATTATTTTATCTCTGTTCATGACACGAACTACTCGTATACACCTCTCATTAAACTCTAGCACCGGCCTAAGTTGATCAACATTTAAAGCCATAAAGTTTAGCTTGATGATCCCAAAAGACCAGACAAATAATAACAATTGTTTGTAGTCAGGGTATCGTGTTTACTGGGGAAATCAACATCGTGCATTGTTTGTTAGATTAATTTTTGTTATACCCATTAGACCTTTAAAAACAAATATTGTATGGAAATCAAAACACACATTAGATCTGATGAATCTGATGTGACACGCACTTTGTAAATTTGTTCAATGAGATTTGACTTGGAGCTATGCTCCCGTATGAATATAACATCCTCCCGTGTGAGTCGTAACGGTATTAAACGGAGGCGGGTTTTATCTCGAAATCGGATCAAGTTCGCAGTCAAAATCAAATCTGTTGTATTAGGTACGATCAAGTAAATTAAAGTGATTAATCTTCATTAATTATTAATAAAAAATTACTCAATGGCTAAATGATTTTGATAGATTAATACCAACTTGAGAGCAGGCGTCAGATTGAATATCAATATTCTGACATCACGGAGTAGTCAGTGAGAGGATTGGTATTGTATTACATCATTTCGCTTTTATTTCAAAACAAGAACTACTGTCAGAAACTAGATTTCCCCCCAATAGTAGCTGTTCACCCTGTCAACTGAATATATAACAAGACAGATGTAACAACTACTGTCAGAAATTAGATTTCCCCCAATAGAAGCTGTTCCCCCTGTCAAATGAATATATAACAAGACAGATGTAACAACCACTGTCAGAAACTAGATTTCACCCAATAGTAGCTGTTCACCCTGTCAACCGAATATATAACAAAACAGATGTAACAACCACTGCAGAAACTAGATTTCCCCCAATAAAAGTTGTTCACCCTGTCAACTGAATATATAGTAGTACCCTCATCCTGCTGGATACTACATGTATAGTATTTTTCTCAATTAAAGATGCATTTTCATGTGCCAGCATTATATAGAATAAAGATCATTTAGGTTGGAAATTACGTTGTTAGGATTGTGTCCACAGTCATATGCATACCATCTTCGGGCATGGCATTTAAATATTGAGTTATGCTCAACCGGGGGATATGGGGCATGAACGGACGCAAGCATTTGTCACTACCGTCAATCAAATCGAGACAGAAATACTTTTTTGGTCGGCGCCATCAGGCAACCTTCCTATATTACAATAGTGGGAAATCTGGCGGAAAACAATTTCTACTAGAAACCAAAGTGTGTTTGTATGGTGTTTACGTCATTTTCAACGCATACAAGGTTATATCTGACGGTCGATTTTTCATTTTGTTTTGTTGGAGGCAGATCACCCACTTTTCCTGGGTAGAACAAGTACTGTACACCTCCCGCCATCCGAATCAACACTGCATCACTTACAAGTCGAGCTCCTAGTGGGATTCCAACTCACAGCGGTGAGAGGCGAGAATGCTTGTTAGAGATCATCAGATTACAGCAGTAAAGTAGTACCATTTGCAAGGCTGTAATTGGGCAAACGATCCGTATATTGATACACTATTGCTAAATATGTAAGCGTTGGTAAACATTAAGTGATTTAAGTAATACGCTGTTTTTCAAGGGATTTGATCATGTACAAATTAATGCGCGTATGTCTTATAACTCAAACTAGCGTCTACATGAGGTTGGGGGTAAAAGCCGTACAGTAATGTACATATCGAAATATAACGAAAGTACGGAGAATACCGAAAGTAGCAATGAATAGTTTAGTAACGAATCTAATAGAGATTATGTGTATATTATCAGTGTATGAAGGATGTATATAACGACAAACGATATTGTTTATTAATTTATTTATATCATATATTAGACTGAATGAATGAATGTTTTTTTACGGCGCGTCGACACATAAATAGGTCATATTGCGCGCAAAAACTGATGAAAGATGAAGAAATGAAGTAGTAAGTAAAAATTTATGTAAATATATAACAATAAAACTATTTACAAGTAAGGGATGATATGGTAGTAAATATGAATGAGTATTACGTATGGCCTATCCTTTACCGGGCTTGGACAACTTCTTCCCGACGAATGGGTCTACTAGAAGAACGCCATTCTCCGAGTAACGGTTTAATTAAATGGAGTTTATTGTTAACTGACAAATTCCAAGTGGCTTGCCAAGAGTTACGAATATATGTGTTAATACAACTTTTAAAATCAGTATAAGGTAATTTGGCATTATATATATATATATATATATATATATAAACCTAATGCTGCTTTAGCAGCTCTATCAGCTCTATCATTACCACGTATTCCTACATGGCTTGAAGCCAGCAGAAAATAATAACGTTATCAACTATAAGAGAATTGTACTTTTCTAAAAGTTGAAGCACAACTGGGTAATCATGTTTAATATTACCCAGAGCTTGAAGAGATGAAAGGGAATCAGAACAAATTATAAAATGGTCATCATCAGATTCCTGAATATAGTTCAATTGCCTTAAGGTCCGCTGAAAAGATAAAGGTCTTGTCAGGCAGGCGGCTCTTTATGCTGTGTTTGTGAACAACAGCTGCTGTAGCTACCTTAGCTCCATCTTTAGAACCATCTGTGTATATATGTTGAAAGTTACTGTATTTCTATATAATTTCATTAAATTTGCTTTGAAAGACAGTAGGGTCTGCACTGGATTTGTTACTATTACAAAGATCAAAAATAATTGTTGGTGTTTCTAAAGTACACTGTGGAATTTGTGGTACTTGGCTATCAAATTTAGGTCGATTTCAGTGTCTCTTAATTTTGGTTTAATACGAAGACTAAATGGTCGAATGGCCTTCGGTTCATAACTCGGATGAAAAACATTATCGAAAGTTGGGTTTGAATGGTTAGATTGTAATGTAATGGTACACTGAAGGGCTAATTTGTCCCGTCTATGGGACAGTGATGGTTCATTAGCTTCAACATATAGACTTTCGGCTGGTGATGTTCGAAAGGCACCTGAGGCGAGTCGTAATCCTTGATTATGTATAGGACCGAGCATCTGCAAGTATGACTTGCGAGTCGATCCATATACTATTGAGCCGTAGTCCCTAATGGATAAGATATCTATAAAGTTGTAAAAGTTGTAAAAGTACTTTACGATCTGCTCTGCAACAACTTTAAGTAAATTAAGAGCTTTAAGGCATTTGGCCTTCAAGTAATTAAGGTATGGTATAAACGTTAATTTACGGTCGAAAATAAGACCAAGAAATTTTGTCTCATCCACTACTGGTATTGGTGACCCATCCAGTGTTAGATGAGGGTCTTCATGATGTTTACGAAGTTGACAAAAGTGCAGACAATTAGTTTTAGATTTAGAAAATTTAAAACCATTTTCACCCGACCAGGTCTGAAGTTTATTGAGACATTGGTGAAGTTGTCTCTCAATAGTGTTCATGTTTTTGCACGATAATATATAACAGTCGTCAACATATAGAGAGCAATCCACACCAGGATTGATGCATTTAACTATACTATTACTTTATTTATTAAAAAGGGTGACATGGGGATTTTCTAATTATCTCTTAATGTGCCAGGCCCAGTTCAGACGATTAAAACTGTGATTATTATTTTGTTCGCATTCTTGTTTTATCATGATGTAAGTTTTATAAATCAAGGAATCGCGTTTGGTTACTAAGCACTTTATCTCAGTATTTAAGCATTCTCAATTTCCTGTATATTGTTAAAGGGTAACGACTTAGCTCACCGTATAAATCTTCTAAACTTGTCGCTTTTCTGACAGATAAGATGTTTCTGCAAAATTTAGTTAGGAGCTTCATGGAAACCCAATATATCCGACATGGGGTCAATAACGATCAAGACATTGATGGCATTGAACAACTTAACAATTCGAATTGGTAAATTAAAGGTTTGACAAACAGTTTCAAGTGGCATTCACAAGTCTTAACACAGCAGAATACTGACTAATCAGCAATATGTATACCAATAATAAATATTATTCTTGGCAAACACTTGCTAATCTATGGACACCTTGTCTGCAAAATATTGATTTTGATGTAATTACACTCTTTTTTAATAATAACATTCATTAAATGCATATTTGAAGAGTAAATAATTCGATTACCATGATATTTAATTGAAACCTTTTGTCACATTACATCACGGTAACTATAAAAGGCCGTTCATAAATTTGCGAATAGAAGAGGTTCTGTACCACAGTCATCTCTTTATCAAACCCCGTTTTTTTCGAATTTGATTTTGATTAATACTGTCCGAGTGGCACCGTCCATCAGCAATGTCAGTGCTTTTATTTTATTTATCGTTTTCGGTGATTTCCAAATTTCTTTTTTTATCTTGTTTATATATCAGTTTTGCGGCGGTGAAACGTCTCCCCGTGCTTGTAATCAGAACTGTACTCCTGATCGTCGAGCCCGATATTTATATAAAGATATCGGTGGTACATTCTGAAATACTTTGCTTTTACTTTAATTTCGAATAGGGGGTTCCAATAATCCAGCCTTTAACGGTTCGGAGTTTTGTGTAATCACCCAATTTAGTATTTTGACTGTTACATATGATACGCAGGCTTCATAACCTCTGCTGCCTGCTAAACTCCTTTTTTTATTTCGCCTATTGTTTTCTCGTTCAGGGGAAAGCATTTTGTTACAAACTGGGATCTTACGCCGCTGCCCACGGAATGGTATAAACATATCACATTACAGATTCCATGTTCACGTCATATCCATACCATCTCGTACACTCTACTATTTTAAGTATTGAGTTCTGCTCAACCCGGAGCTATCGACAGGGCGAGAACTACGAGAGGGCGAGAACTGTAGCAAACATTGTTCTCTTCCGTTCATAAACATTCAAATGTTTCAAACCCAGACTGCAATATTGTTTTATTCATCGTGCTCGGCGATTTCCAAATTTATATTCATTTTGTGTGTTATCATGGTTATATTTATATATATTCCTGAAAATGTACGGTCACAATATCACGTGAGACGAATACACTGCCAATCATATTGATTCGTTATATACTCCGGACAAAATGTTATTTCTCGTTAAATGATCGCTAATCATTTATGAAACTGTGTAATTCAGACTTCATTGAAAATGATAGAAGTTACAACTCATAAATCATTTTTCGCATATTCAATCACGAGTATTTAAACGATGAAAGAAATATACGTTTAATCGGCAAATAATTATAATAAATTACTGTATGACCTGAAAAGTTGGCTAGTTTTGATAAACGATTTTGTATTATAATTTTGCCTTTATTTGGAGGGTTAACTATTAATTATTTTCAAAGAGTTTCCATTACCGAATCGGAGTTATTATCAACTTCATGAAAGTGTAAATGTATCTAGAAAAAAATAAGACGAGTTGGATTTCAAGCATCTATTTCCTTCTAGATAAATTAAATAAATAGTTTACCTGAACAAATTCATGACACAAAATTAAGGTTATAAAGAATAAGCTTATTCAGGATTTTAAAATTAAATTGTCCAAGACTCTTTCAGATTGTGCTTTAAATCAAACTCTTAAACTTCGAACATATGCTCTTTTTAACACAATTTTTGTAAAAGAAAAATATTTACCAGTCACAAAATTTAGAAGTAAAAACGTGTTATACATCCTTTCGAATAAGCACTTGAAATTGAAGTAGGCTGATATAAGAAGGTACCACCGGAAATGAGAAAATGTAAAATGTGCAATTCCGATCAAGTAGACGAAATTCACTTTTTATTTCATTGTAGTAGTTAGATAGATAGATAGATAGATCTTTATTTCCAATTTCCAATAGGCTTAAAAGCCCATGAGGATACAAAATACAATTACAAAGCATGGCAACAGTGTAGTTATTACAAACAATACATGTCCAAATATGCAGTTTATCTTAACTGAGCTGATACAATGAGAAGGCGTTTATATAACACTTCCTTGCATAAATAAATTACAATTCATCACAATTTCCTTAACACATGTATTATATCAAATGAGTCAAATAAAACAGCTTGTTATCCGTATGATAAACAATATAATATAATGTAAATATATACATGACTATTAATCCACCACGGATTTTTAATAGTTATTAATAGTTGCAATTTAATTGGTGATTAATTTGTTTGTTTACCACAGAATTTAAATAAACAATGACAAAGACACCCGTTGTTTAGTGAAGACAAGTTTTAACCCAGTAAATGAAAACACTTTACTGACAGTCAAACTACAAGACACGCAGTCCCAGTAAATGAAAACACTTTACTGACGGTCCGTATTACAATGTGCTTGCATTCTTCACCAAAAAACGTTTCTAATTAAAATGGTCAATATGCTTGTTATCATGTTGATTAATACGTACATACGTTTATACAAACATGACATATACGTTTACAACCATGACATATTACATACATTATATTTAGAAATAGCTAATTTCTGTATAGTGTTTCGTTTCGTAACCTAACTGCTTTTAAAACAAAGGTACACAGTTTGCGAATATATATCTTATTTTGTGAGTTTAGAAATTCCAGAAACTTGATCATATTTGGTTTCTTATACAAATATTTAGGAATATATTGCTTCCTTAACATTATGTATGTTTGGCATTCTAACACAAAATGGAATTCATCTTCAAGTTTATTACAAAATCCACATATTCTATCGTTTACAGGAATTCTAATCGGTTTAACCCACCTACTGGCTTCAATTTGCAGTCTATGAGATGACACCCGTTATTTAGTTAGTGCTTGACACATTTTGAAAACATTTATATTATCTAGATATGATTGAAACTGAAACTTTGCAATGTTTATATAAAAAACGGCTCTAGTGGAATATTCTAATCGACTATGCCAATTCTGAACAAAATTGTCATTTAACCTTTGCTTTAATATTGCAAGAAAAATATTATCGTTACCAACACTTTGTTGTAACCATGCATCATAAAACCCAAGCGAGGACAATAAGTGTTTCAACTGGGAAACCCAGTTTATTTTCTGAGGATATGTTTTACAGTCATTAAGCAGCATGTTATAAACAATTTTCACATATTTAAGATCATGTACTCTCATGATTTTTAACCAATATTTAATTATTATAAAATATCTTCTTGTAATAAATGACGTTCTGCCAAGTTCACCATATATGAAATCGTTTTTAGTTGTCTTCTTAACACCCAAAATGTGTTTACAAAACTGTAAATGCACTCGTTCAATTTATATAGCTTGCATAAATCCCCACACTTCACATCCATAGTTTAAAATTGGAGTTATCAATTTATCGAACAGATCTAATTTATGCTTTGGAGATATAAATGTAAATTTGTATAAATATCTATTCATTTTAAAAATGGCTTTTTGCGCTTGACCAGCAAGAGTAGTTTGTGCTTCTGCTGAACACCCTCCAGTAGAAAAGACTATACCTAAATATGTGAACTTACAAACTATATCTAATGGAGCACCATCATATATAAAAACTAAATTTCGTGGTAGCATTGCGCCCTTTCTAAATACCATAACTTTTGTTTTAGTACAATTTACTTTTAATCTCCATTCTTTACAATAGCTAGATAGTATATTAAGTCCATTTTGTAACTCTTCTGCAGTGTTAGCAAACAAAACTATATCATCTGCATATAACAGCATAAACATTTTAAACATATTAATATCTAAACCTTCAAAGCCACTATGTATGAATGCATCTTCTATATCATTTAAATACATAGAAAACAACAATGGAGATAGGCACTCCCCTTGCCGAACGCCAAGTACACAGTAAAATTCATCGCTCAATTGGTTACAGTATTTAACTTTAGACTTAACACATGAGTACATTGATTTAGTGATATCAAGAATCTTTCCCCGAATACCGAACTTTGTTAATTTATACCATAAATATCACGCACAACATAGTCAAATGCTTTAGTAAAATCAACAAATGCACAATACAATTTCTTTCCTTGATTTAAAATATGTGTAATTAAACCACTTAAAACAAATATATTATCAACAGTTCTCATGTGCGGTCTATATCCAGCTTGTGCTTCAATTAGAATGCTGTATGTTTCTGCCCACTCCGATAATCTATTGTTTAGTGTACGTGTAAATAATTTGCCCAAACAGCTTAATAAAGTAATACCACGGTAATTTTCTACATCATTAATATTGCCCTTTTTGTGAAGAGGAATAACATACCCTTCTGACCAGACTTCTGGAAAATACCCAACCTCAAACACTTTATTAAACATTTTACAAATAACTGGTGATAAAATAGTTTTATCATGAATGAAAATTTCATTTAATAACATATCAGGTCTAGACGATCGATTTGAACTCAGTTGCTTAATTGATTTTATAATCTCATCCTCAGTAAAATTCACATTCAACTCTTCAAACATTATGTTAAATTCATTATTTTCGTACCGTTCATTAAAATATATAACATCTTCATCTGGAACAAAGAACTCGTTATTTGGACTATTAATAGCTTTAAAATATTGTTCAAAAGAAGTCAATGGTATATTTATTGGCTTAAGTCCCGATGCTTCTTTTAACATATTCCAATTATAGCCATCTTAGAGAAATTGTATTGAAAAACTGCTTTTTGTCATAATTTTACCCAACTTCTCCCGAACGCCAGATTAATATCATGGTTAATGACAAAATGAATCCAGTGAAGGAAATAATTTAGTCTCAAACTTTATTTATGAGTGATGTTAAATCCGTTTATAAAATCATTGTCAGTATTAGATCTATTATAAAGATTATGATTATATTACACCGTGTTATTTCTAGTCACTTTATCAGTATATAGCATAATAGTATAATCTTCTTGTGCATTTGTATAATAGAAAATTTATAATATTAATAATAATTAAATACAAGTCTTGCAGATGTTAATATTGTATTGATATTTATATTTAAGCGTATATATTAACACATGAACACAAAATGTATTATGACTGAATTACTCTTGTTTAATATGTGTTTAATGAATATTTACATATAAAGTATATATAATTTCATTTCATTTTACTGTTATTATGCTAATCAGAATTAAGCTTTATTATATGTTTCATTATGTCGTTTATTTTACAGTGATTATAATGCCATCTCTGTGGCTCATGATTGGAAAATAAAGTTATTATATTCTATTCTTTAAGAAATGTGTTCAGTCCTGGTGCAGATCTAAACAGTATTTATACACATTTATACATGCACTCCTTAGCAAATATATCACTTTCTTGTTTACAGAGATTTGATAAAGCGAAACCCATTGCTATTCATAGTAAAAGTAGATATAAATCTCACACAGGAAATGTAGCATTCAAGGAACACAACTAAAACACGCATCGATCAAACAACACTTACAAGGATAAATAAGCGGCAATTCATGAGATATCGAGTTGCATTGCGTGGTCCCGTCTTAATTCCATTAAGCGATGGGAAAGCTTATATTAGCAGGATTTTATAATGGATATTTTGCAAAAATAAAAGATGTATAAAAACGTTTTTTACTGAAAAAATGTAATAACCTGTTATAAATTCCTGCTAATATAAGCTTTCCCATCGCCTAATAATGATGATGCGCCAAAACCTCACATTTACCCAATTGTCAGCGCAATAAAACGGGACGGGTGTACACGAAGAAATCCTCTAACAAAATAGGCATCATTAATAGGCAGTGTAACACTTTACATAGTTTGTGTCAGCGTACTGATTCTAAAATGTATATTCTGGAAATTACTCGTACCGTAAGATATCATGTCGCCACGCTACATTGTTCGCCTGGATGTACTCTACAACTTTTGTCTTTTACTTTACCATAGATCTTTTAAGTGAAAGATGTACATATTAAATATGAATACGCCACACTTTGTTTTAAAATATTACTCATATTAAGTATGATCTACAATTATTCAAATCTAAATAAAATCACTGGCGTTAGGCCGCGATTTTTGTTGTTGTCGTTTGTTTGCGGGAGTCAAGAATATCGTGTGTGATGACCCTCTTTACTAAATCCAGCCCTTAATATTACAAATTAAAACATACTTAGCATATCCCCGGCCCTTGTCCTTATGGTTATCCATGCTATCATAAGACTTAAACGTGCTGTTGTGCGAATAAGATACTGATATCCGTCATTGTTCATGTACAGTACTTTTCCTACAACCTATGCCATAATACGGACAACCGATATATAGTGATGCGAGAGCAATATTAATATTTTATGAGTTCTATGCTTCTATGCACATCGCGAAACTGTTGTTGAGTCGGTTATTGGTCAATTGTTACATGGCGATTTGTCCCTGAGCTATTCATTGGTGAGCACTGCTATACCAATGGCTTCTGTTCGATTGTTATATCTAATTTTGTATCATACACCTACAGAGATATTTAGTCACGATTTTATGTTGATATTAAAGAAATTATAGATATATCCATATTTGAATTATAACATCTTGTACCAATTTTGGATGTCATAAATTATGTATATATCTCTTATATTCGATCTATTGATATTTTCATTTTAAGATATCCATCAATCCATTATACGATATAGGTTTATCAATTTTAAATATATTAGTCATTCAAGAGCATTTATGGATATCATATTTGGTGCGGGATTATTGCTTACCCCGGTGGGACACAGGGCAATCTTGATTTGTTAAAACCTCGCGGCGTCCCTCTCTTCAACTGCATTTGTTCAATCATTCGTATTAATTGTAAGAATAGTTCAAAGAAAATTCAGTTTACATATTACTCATTTTTGAAAATATTGCACCAATTATATATTTAAAAATGTAGTAAAATAATGAAGAAAAATGAAATTTCAATTGTTTATTTAATTATATGCAAGCAGTTTTAAAGTCAAAATGAGGCAGGATATATAAATGGAGGTGTAACTTTCAATGTTTGAATAAAACTCAAGATTGCCATATGCCCCATTAATAACGACATCGACAGTCTACGGCATACATATCATTGCTGACAAACAAGTCAAACTATGTAACATGGTTCTTAAGAAGAGTTTTTAGTGATTTGTTTTTAACAGTTGTATACACACATGAAATCCCGGTGCGTGACTATATTTAAACAACGTGGCTTCGTCTTAACATACTTGTATGTCTATGATATAACCATACTTGTTGAAAAGCTACTGCTGAAATATGTTTTGGCGGTAACATGTGTAAATGTTTCCTTAAAAACCTATATATAGTTACGAAAATCGGACTACCGGGGCGGGGCTATTTTGACTTTGAGGGAAATTATTTTTACAAAAATGTATAGATCCAGGTTTTTTTTCAAAAACTTGGGAAAAGCGCGAGACTTTCCGAAAACAAGTCAACGGTACAGCTGTTTTCATTGGTAGTTGCTTACATTCGAAAATGTTCGTCAGTGATGGAGTTAAAGCTATTAATATGCTTCTTATACATACAACCACAAAATCGAATAGAAATGGGCAGTTTTACCCCACTTTTATTCCCATTTACATAAACAAATTAGGGATTACTTTTTATTATAGGGACTTCAAATAAAATGAAGAATAATCGAAATAAATGATTTTTTAAAATTATCCTTCCTGAAACTAATGCGACAGCATCATTTTTAAGAAACTTCATGATTGTCATAATTTTATGTTCCTATAACCCGTATGCTTGTATTCGTGTATGTGATATGATCTTTGATATCGCCTTCCCAATGGGTATACTTAGGTGCCCGTCCGTGCACGAAAATTGCCCTGAGGGGCATGTGAGGTGGAAGCTGGAAAGTCGCCATACGACATTAGCTGTTGTTGCGACTATAAAATTCAATTCCAATGGGCAGCGGGAAAAAGCAAAATTATCTCACGCTGGCATGTTGGAAGTAACATGAGAATTATCTCACGCTGGCATGTTGGAAGTAACGTAAGAATTATCTCACGCTGGCATGTTGGAAGTAACATGAGAATTTTATTCGAGGCATAATAATCTTTTTACTTTTCAGTAAATACAATTCATAAAACAAATAAAACAGCTGTTTAAACAGTTGAACTATTATAATATAATAAGCTGTAATTGCTTTAAATATATACAGTCGAGACGATACAATATTTGAATAACTATTTAATTTGTAACATAACTATTATATAATACGAAATATTTCGTGAAAGTCATTTTATTTGTTATGATTACATTATGTCTGTACTTAACGTCTTCGTTAAATAGATATTTGTTAAATCCAGGGACCGGAGGCGAAAGGATTAAAACTAACATGGGCGAAATATTATATACTCCTCTGTAGGAACCTCAAACGTGAAAAATGTCACAAATGTAAAACGGTTACAAATGTAAAAAAAAATATCACATATGTAATAACATACGACAAATGCAACACGTTTGGTGACATGTGTAAAAAAAAAAAAAGTGACAAAAGTGAAAAAAAGAGAACACAAATGTTAAAAAAAAAGAAGGGTTACATATGTATAAAAAAAAAGAACACAAATGTAAAAATACATTTTTAAACGTTAATTCTTTTTTAGCTCTGTTGGTAAAAGGTCATGACCATGACGTGGTGCGGCGTCCGTCCGTCGTCCGTCCTCCCGTACAACTTTGTCCGTGGCGACTTCTCCTCGGACACCACTTGGCCAATTTTGACGAAGCAACACATGGATAATAATTAAATGACTTGCTCTTTATATTTGCTAGCATTAGGTCCAAGATGGCCGCCATTACCATATATTATCAAAACCTTAAACAGTCTTCTACTAAAGAACCAGTGACAGATTTCGACAATTGTTGTTTTAAAATGATCGCCAACGCCTAACCTATCATATCTCTTCAAATAAAGTCCCTCGGATAAAACATGATCGTGGCCCCGGGCGTCCAAAATTTGTATATTGAGATTTTACATGTTTTTCAAAGACTTATATGGGGAAAAACATTAAAACCCCTTCTTCTCTGAAACCACAAGGTACAGAGCTCTCATGCATTACATGTAGTATCAGTTTATATCTTCTACTAAGTTTGTCAAATGGTAACCCTGGTGTCCAGTTTAGCCCGCGCCAGGCTCACAGTTTTACATAGGCTTATAAAGGGGTGGGGGGGGGGGAATCTTCTTCTCTGAAACTACAAGAGGTTTAATATTTTGCATTAACTATAAGCGTATGGTCATCTAACCAAGCCTGTTCAAATGGTGATCCTAGGGTCACATTTATCCCGCCCCAGCGGTCACATGTTTTACATAGACTTAGATTATCAGCTGATAATGAACACGACACAATAATTCAAGATTACGTTTATAAGCAAACTACGTTTATAAGCAAACTAACTTTAAAGCACGAATGTGATATTGATAAAGTGCTAATGCACATCTGTTGTAGGACACTGCAAATGTTTCCATGAATGGTATTGATCCTTATTATCACACTTACAGGGGACATCGCCTTATATTGGATGATTGATTATAATGAGGCTCTACCTATATACATGCTATATTAATATAGTAAAGTGACTGGATGTCATCTGGAAAAGCATGGGCACATACACATACGACTAAACCATGAGATTCAGTTTTATATTCAATAGACATAAGTATGCACTACATTAGGACAAATTTCTGTGTTGTTTTAGTCAATTCTTACAAATATATATTTCTTATGTGCCCCCTCCCACCCCACCTTTTCCTCCTTTTTTCCATCCGATCTTCAGTTAC
>JAWPHD010018910.1:0-37890 GCA_037043455.1 Cyrtodaria siliqua
TTCAAATTGCATTATTTTTTTAATTAACAATGTTTTAAGCATTTCTTCCATTTTTTGCTGTTTACTTAGTGGTAAGTCACCCCCTCAGCTGACTTAAAATTTAAGAATTTCACTTAAATTTAAGTTTTTACTTAATGAATTGGTTTGGTGAAGCACGTTTTCCTACTTAAAAAAAAGGAAGAAAAACTTAAATCTATGTTTTTAAGTATCTAAGTTGGTGAAATCGGCGCCTGATATGGTTTAGATAGAATGAAAATAATCGCTCCTGGATCTGTTTACAATCTTGCCATAGCCATCCGTTATACTTCGCAAAGCCCAAAATTTATTTTGGCCCTTCTTGTTTACATTGTAAAAATTAAAACAAACAACATGGCGGCATTATTTTGAGAAATTGTCGTCTGCGCATGTCTCTTTCTATGGTTCGGATGTACCAAGCAAAACCTAGGTTATGCAGGGTTATCTTATTTTTGAATGAAAACCTTATATCTAGCAAGTACAAGGTAGGTAAATAGTATACTGCGTTTATATTTTATTATTTACGCCACTATTGGTCAACTGATTTTTTAAGTCACCCTACCCTAGCAAAAATGGAATGTTCCGCCGTCGCCATTTTGGTTTTAGCTGTCAATAAAATTACATGTAAACGTGTTGGAAGGGTGGTGAGGGTGGGTGTGGGGGAGTGGGGTTAGTGCACAGTAGTTAATACTTATGACTGCAAAACTGCAATAAGGGGACGCCGCGAGTGTTTAAGAATTCAAGATTGCCTGTGTCCTTTAAATATATTATCTAAATTATAACTATTATTATTATTATTATTATTATTATTATCTAAATAATACATGTGAATTGGCAACTTAGATGAGAGAGTGTAATCAAAACAGCTTATATGACATTCCTTAATACATGGAAGCCGGGGTTACATTACTAATGGCCAACGAGCTTGGAAAATCCAATGATAAACCGGATTATTTGTGGATTCAAGGAGACCCGGTAAGTTGTAAGTTGTTAATTTAAACAAAAATGAACCGTGATCACAGGTAAGCAGACACCAAAGTTAGTCATGAAAGCTACCAGTGTCAGTGACAATGTAGTCCGGGGTCCGGGTTGGTAGTTAGTTACAGTCCAGTATCGTTTAAGGAAAGAAGGCATGACTGTAATTTGCAATCTATTCCCTCCTGGAATAGACGTTGGTTGTCCCAGGTTCTGCCGTCAGATTGGTGTATGTACTCATTGTGGTTGAAGTCAACTACATCGTTTTGAATTATGTATAGCATAGTGAGCCTATTGTGTATAGCATAGTGAGCCTATTGTGTATATCATAGTGAGCCTATTGTGTATAGCATAGTGAGCCTATTATGTATAGCATAGTGAGCCTATTGTGTATAGCATAGTGAGCCTATTGTGTATAGCATAGTGAGCCTATTGTGTATAGCATAGTGAGCCTATTGTGTATAGCATAGTGAGCCTATTGTGTATAGCATAGTGAGCCTATTATGTATAGCATAGTGAGCCTATTGTGTATAGCATAGTGAGCCTATTATGTATAGCATAGTGAGCCTATTGTGTATAGCATAGTGAGCCTATTGTTCCGGCGTCGATCTGCAGATCTATCTCAATGGTTTGGTTGGCCACATTGGTTATGCATCAAGGTGTACGGCTGGTGTAGTCTTTGAGAACATAGCGTGATGATGTCCATTGTACTTGTTTAAGTGGTTAGGATTGGAGCAAGTTCATTTGTTGCTTCCTTTAAGATAAACAAGGGTATAGAGGCCGGGCCTGTAGCGCTGTGAGGTTTGAGTTGTCTCAGTAGCATATATACACCTTTTTGGTTGATGATGATATCTTCCATCTTATTGTAACAGGGGCTTTTATATGTTTTGGTGGATGTGGTGTGGTGGACTACTTTTTCCATATATTTTCTGTTGGCTCGTCTGATCTTCTCACCACTGTGAGTTTGATCCCTCATGGGCCTAGGCATCTTTATGTGAGGAAAGGAAGCTATCAAGCTGGCTTGCGGAACGTCGGTGGTCCTACCCAGTAATTGCCACGAAAATTGTCTGGAGGCGCACCTGGGGTCTTCCTCCACCAATGGAAGCTGGAAAGTCGCCATATAACCTTAGCTGTTGGTGCGACTATAAAATCCAATTCAATTCAATTTGTCCGATCTCAAATTGGACTTCCTGTTGTAATGTGCGATAATGATCTCCGTCCTATTTTCTTGCTATCTTCTGGGATCGCTGTTTTCGACTCATGACGTTCCGTGTGCTTCTATTCATCCATGTGTGGGTGGGTAGAGCAACTGTCAGCTTGGTTGGGACTCTGTTCTCCAAGATTGTATGAACAGCGGTCTTAAAGATTTCCCACATGGAGTTTATGTTTGTTTCATATAGTCAATAAAGAGGTTGTGAACGCAGTGCCAAAGTCGGCTACATCGTGTTTGATACCGTTAATGTCTGCCCGTTTCCATAGGAATATCTATCTACGTTCCGGTTTTGGTCCATAAGGAGCCAGTGCAGTGTCTTACGGCACTAAGTCATGGTCGCTTTGCCAATCGTTGGGAGAGGTTTACATTTTTGTATCAAACTGGATTGGGTTGTAAGTTACAGCACTAAGTCATGGTCGCGATGCCAATCGTTGGGATAAGTTTACATTTTTGTATCAAACTGGACTGTAAGGATAAGGCCGAGTTTGTAAATATTTCAGGTGGGGGAAATGAACTTGTTGTTATAAGCTATTGTCTGCTACCATATCCAGGAACACTTGGTTGACTCTTTTCGGGTACTGGGTAACACAGTCTGTAAGATATACTCAGTTGATGTTTGGTAGGGTAACAAAGTTTGTAAGATATACTCAGTTGATGTTTGGTAGTGTAACACAGTCTGTAAGATATACTCAGTTGATGTTTGGTATGTTGAAGTTACCACATAGCAATAAGATGTTATTCTTGCAGGAAGTCTTAAGTACGGTAACTTGTTTTAATCCATTATAAGCAAGCTCGTCAACTCTGTTTGGTAGTCTATAGTTTATAGAGGGATATCTTTATGTACACTGTCCCGTTGTATTTGGTTGACAGTAGGGTAAGTGTGAGGTTTGGTGCACCCTAGAACCTGTTTAAACCCACAGCGGCCTTTTTTGCCACTGACCGTTCCAATGTGGTAGCCCTATTGTCAACCCTTTTGTGTTTGTGATGTCTTTTTTGGCCTTTTATTCATGTTTAAATTTGTTCTTTGTTTGTGTGTGTGTTTATGGTTGACTGTCGTCCTTGAATGCTGCCTTTCCTGTTCGATTTTTATATCTATATCTGTTTGGTGGTCTATATAAGGCTGTCACTGTCATCTTTTTATGGTCGAGGATATTGATGTGGCACTTATCAGTTCTATTTCATTACTATGTATGACATTACTATGTATGACATGACTATGTATGACATTTTCAATCTATAGTTCTCTCTTTGCTGCTATCAGTTATTCACCGTGATTGTCCTTGTTCCTATCTCTCCACTGTACGTCATAACCAAAGTAAGGTGGGGGTGATTTCTGATGATTTAATGGTTTCACCAAGCCAAGTCACTGTGCCTAGAATGATGTCAGGTCCTGATGAGGCTATAATTGCCACGAATAGCTTACAACTCTTCCTTAAGTTGAAAGTTGATATAATGTACGCTCAGTGTCTTCTTGCCCAGCGGGAGCGTGTTAGTAGCTGGTTTCGGAGATGAAGCTATAAATGGGTCACTCAAGCGGCGGTTGCTGAGGCATCAGATTCGGGTTCAGAGTTTGTGCTGGACCGTGTATGAATGGAGATGTCTGATCTAAAGCTGATGGATTTGCTGAGATATTTAGTGATCTCGAGGTTCGGCTGTCATCATTATAAATCGTGTACAAATTGGTGGAGTTATTTGGATGCTGTTATAATGGACACTTTCCGGTATCTTCACTCCTCTCTAGTCGGCTGAATCCCGTATTGGACATACCAAGGCAGATTGTTTTTCCACAGGCAATTGAGTTCAGCTTGCAGGCTTTTGAGCAGACGGAGCATGGATATATTGATTTTCGTGGACCAGTATTTGGTTCTATCAAAAGCAGTAGAATAAGATTCTTACAAAAGTGGTAGGTGACTGATAAGACTGTAGCGGTAATTCCGTAGCCAGAAGTTAATGTCAACAGCAGCTGGGGTGGGGACAGGGTGGGGGAGAGGGTACGGCATTTTGCAATGAAAAAAGCGGGTAAAAATGCTCCGTCTGTAAAAGTAGGATGTGCTGTTGCCTCCACAGTAGAACGGGTGTGGATCTTTAGGAAAAGAGTTGTATATAAGGTGGATGTCAGTGTAACAAAGTAGAATATCACATTTCGATAACATAGGTAAGTTTAAATTCAGTTAACAATAGATCTACCTACTTACACATCATTAACATTATAGTATTGTTAAGCCCGGACATTGCTGGTAGCAAAGGTCCCGGAAAAACGTCAAAGGACAGTACATACTTGTAAGTATCATCATAGACCTATATATGTGTGTGTGTTTCTGTAGGATAAATACACGGATTTCTTTTAAAACAAATACTGCATTTTATAGGAGAAAAATTTAATTTTAACTTTCGGCAAGTAGTACATCTTGCAATAACTTACTCACAGTTTTAAAACATTTTTCTGTGAACATAGGCATTTTACATGTTTCTCTCTAAGTTCCTAATTTCTTATTAAAACGGCCTGTAAATAGGGTGTTTCAACCTGTCATTGTTTCATTTCTACAAGTAGGCATGAGTTGGATTTGATTATCTCTTGAATAAAATTATATTTCATACAGAGGAATTTCAGATGACAAACATGTACTTATTCGCAAAATACCGTACATAATTTATAAGTGCATGCATTTTCAGGGTTACACCGAGCATCTGATCTCAGCAATATCCGAGTGGTTAATAGCAGTGATTTTGGCGATGTATTTTGGTACCTTCTACATGGACTTCAAGCAATTCCGAATGAAACCAAAGAAGGTACTCAATGACTTGGTAAAAATCAGAGCAACAAGAAGAATAAACCATTGAGGGCACAACAAGACAAGGTTGCAGTTCGCCGTCGTTCTTTTGGGCTTTAGGTAGACGTCATCATACGGTCCATAGCCTGTCCTGTCATCGCACAATTAAAGAGGCAAGCATAGTGGCGAACTGTAAATTAGTCCACCATCAAGCATGCAGTGCTTTGCAAAATGACAGTCATAACCTCTTTTGATAAACCGTTTAACAAGTTTAACAAAGATAGTATGAAAATGATTATGACCAAGGATCTCACGAAGTTTGTAAATCACGTCACCATAAAAGTGAGGATGAGATATCCCTTGTCGCTGAAGAGTTCTTAAATTACTTTTATATTTTGGAAAGAAGATCAGTATAGTAACGATAATAATATTTTGCAAAGGTTTTCCGAAGTTTATGGTAACGGTTATGGCAAGCCAATTGTCCAATAATTACGTGAACCCATGTTCACGGTCGAAAAACTAGGATTAACGATCGATAAACTAAGTTTTTCGAACGTAAAACCAGGTTTATCGAATACTAACTTATATTTTCGAGCGAAAACATAGGATAACGGGCGTAAACCATAGTTTACGCTCGTGAACCCATGTTTACGTTCGATAAACTAGGTTTCTCGATTGAACTAAGCATTTCGGTCGTTATCCTAAGTTCATGAGCGTGAACCTATGTTTACGGGCGTGAACCTGGGTTCACGAGCGTGAACCATAGTTTACGAACGTAAACCTATGTTTACGACCGTGAACTTGGGTTTACGACCGTGAACATGGGTTTACGACCGTGAACATAGTTTCACGCTCGTAAACATAGGATAACGACCGAAAATCATAGATTTGTTCGAGAAACCTAGTTTATCGAACGTAAACCTAGGTTCACGTTCGTAAACTATGGTTCACGCTCGTAAACCCAAGTTTACGATCGTAAACATAGGTTCACGTTCGTAAACTATGGTTCACGGTCGTAAACATAGGTTCACGTCCGTAAACTATGGTTCACGGTCGTAAACCTAGGTTCACGTCCGTAAACTATGGTTCACGATCGTAAACTATGGTTCACAGTCGTGATTGTCTATGCTCGTAAATCACAGATACCGGTCCAAAAGATAGTTACAAGTCGATAAACCCGGTTTTACGAACGTGAACCTATGTTTACGAGCTTAAACCATAGTTTACGAGCGTAAACTATAGTTCACGGTTGTAAACATAGGTTTACGTTCGTAAACTATGTTCACGGTCGTAAACTATGGTTCACGGTCGTAAACATAGGTTCACGGTCGTAAACATAGGTTCACGGTCGTGAACCCATGTTCACGCCCGAAATTCATAGTTGTTTTGATAATCCTAGTATATCAACCGTAAACCATGGTTTACGTTCGATAAACTAGGTTTCTCGATTGAACTATGAATTTCGGTCGTTATCCTATGTTTACGAGCGTGAACCGGGGTTCACGAGCGTGAACCGGGGTTCACGAGCGTGAACCATAGTTTACGAATGTAAACCTATGTTTACGACCGTGAACTTGGGTTTACGAGCGTAAACCTACGTTTACGAGCGTAAAACTACGTTTACGAGCGTGAACTATGGTTTACGGACGTTATCCTATGTTTTCGCTCGAAAGTATAGGTTAACATGCTTTTACGTTCGAAAAACCTAGTTTATCGATCGTTAATCCTAGTTTTTCGACCGTAAACCTGGGTTCACGTAATTATTGGACAATTGGCTTGCCATAAACGGTAGCCCTGATGGAGTAGCTTTTAGTTATACAAAAATTACGAATATTAAAGTCCTCAACTCGAGTACAAGCTCTAAAAAAACGAAAAAACGAGAAACATAGGCCCCATAAGAAGTTGCTCGGGGAACATCCCCATTTAATTAGGGATAATTAACAATATCACAATTAAATTCATCTCTCTTGTTATAGACTTTGCTAAATATTTCACCATTTTCAATATAGAGATGTAAATCGAGAAAAGAAGTGTTAGTATCAGAAATATTAGCTTTGTTAAGTTGAAGTTCTTTAGTATATAGTGTATTAACCATAGTAGAAAGAAAAGGGTTGTCAATGTTCAATATGTCATCCAGATACCAAGAGGAGTCATTAAAGGCTTCAATAACATCTGCCTGGGTATCTGGTGAAAGACTCAACATAAAATCTCTTTCATTGCAATATAAAAACAAATCTGCGACAAGGGTGCACAGTTCGTACCCATAGGGATACCAACAATTAGTCTATAAACGGTAGTTCCATACCTGACGAAAATATTATCTAATAGAAAAATAAGTGATTCACAAAATACTGATTAGATGTTTGCTAATACGGCAATATTGATTATTGTTTATTTGTAAATAAAGGTGAGGTTTTAAGGCCATTGTATGCTTAAAATTGGTGTTTAAAGTATTAAGAACCGTGACGTAAAGTTTGGAGAATGACGTAGTTATCTAAATGAGTCTATTTATTCATTGTGGAACACAAATGTTGACCCTTTATAACAGTAAATGGTGACATAGTTTTATTTACTCATCCGACCTTTGTAGATGTTTATGATTAGGTAAATAACTGTATGATAGTGGAAGTTTTAGGTTATGTTTTTGCTAAATATAATTGTACATATGTCACATTTTTTAAATTGAGTTTGAGCTCGTTGTTTTTGTAAACAGAGTTTTGGAAAATTATTGAATGTGAGCTTGTTTTTGGAGTCCCTTTTTTGTATGATTACAAGAGATATAGGTGATGTCACAACTTTATATTTGTGTGATATAAGATTACGTATATCTTATATATGAGAATGTAAGCTATATATTCTTAATGTTTGGCATGGGTCAGTTTTATATTAGAGCCGGTTATATTTTAGTACACTGACAAGGTAATCTTATACAGAGAATATTTAACTGCTGGGATCGATTACAGAAAAATTATTTACATGACGGTAGGCATGCGGTTCTTTTCACGAACGAGAGTATGTGAGTGAGTGAAAAAACAACAACACGCCAACCATCGGGTAAAATAATAGTTGTTCATGATTTATTGGTAATATTTGCCTATATTTGTATTGGTTTTTGATGCTGCATATGGAGGAGCACGTGACATATGGAGGAGCACGAGATTAAAAATGTTAGGGGTAAAAGACTGGCCAAAATGTTGGGGGTAAAATACTGGCCATAAGATCGTGTTGTTGTATTGAACTTGCTGTATTGAAATTGGCGCTGTGTCATAGGTCCATATATTAGGTAACTATTACAGCTACAACTTCGAAACTTTATACAGTTATTCAACATCATAACACGACCCATATCAGGTATATATTTCATAACTCTGTGCTGCTTTCTGCAAAAGTTATGCCCCTTTTTGAACTTAGTATATTGGTTAAGTTTTCCGTTAAGATCCACTTTTTAGCCAGTATGTTTTTGGAAAAAAATACGACTTATTGTCATCCCTTGATCGGCCTCTGTGCATTTGGTTAAGTTTTATGTAAAGGTGCACTTCTTTCAGTAACTATAACAGGTACAGCTCTGAAACTTTGCTTGAGAATGCTATTTCCTGGCGCAGGCCATGCAATACTGGTTTCCACCCAGGAAAATCTCATGATCAGCCCTACGTGGCACACACCTATGACAAAAATCAGTGTCAAACATTCAGAAATCAGTGTCAAACTGTATGATATCTTACCACTACAAACCACTTCTTCCAAATACATGTCCATCTACCTCAGCCACTTGACATAGTACACATTCCACTGATCATATCAACTTCTTTTTTTATATTGTTTTTACTTAATTCAAACTACCTCAACGTTCTAAAAATCTTCATAACATTCTAGAAATATCATCAGCAATTAATGCAAACACAAATATGTTTTGATATCTTAAGTATGTGCCTTTGTTCTCAAGTTACTATTGCTTACTGTTGCCATATAACTTTTTATACTTTTTTAAATAGTTCTACATTTTTGTTATATAATAAAGATTGGCAAATAAATACACATGCATCTTTCATCAGTTTTTGCGCACAATATGACTTATTTATGTGTCGACGTGCCGTAAAACACCATTCATTCATTCATTTCTTCATCTTTCATCAGTTTTTACGCACAATATGACCTATTTATGTGTCGACGTGCCGTAAAACACCATTCATTCATTTCTTCATCTTTCATCAGTTTTTGCGCACAATATGACCTATTTATGTGTCGACATGCCATAAAACATCTTTCATTCGGTCATTCATTTCTTCATCTTTCATCAGTTTTTGCGCACAATATGACCTATTTATGTGTCGACGTGCCGTAAAACACATTTCATTCATTCATTTTTCATCAGTTTTTGCGCACAATATGACCTATTTATGTGTCGATGTGCCCTAAAACACCATTCATTCATTCATTTTTTCATCTTCCATCAGTTTTTGCGCACAATATGACCTATTTGTGTGTCGACGTGCCGTTCAAAACACCATTCATTCATTCATTACCACTGACGGTTCAAATTAGCCTTATTGTTGACCTGCTATATGTGGGATATTTCACTCTTTAATTTTAATTTTCAATATGATTGATGTTAGATTCGCGATGGCTTGCCGCATTCTCTTTATGAAACGCTCATACTTTAATATATAAATATCACATTCATAAGAGGGTGACAGTAAGAATATTCACCCTTAGGATATGATTATCGCCCGAAGGGCAAACATTCTTAATATCAATCACCCTCTCATGAATGTGACATTTATTTTATTATACCGAAATCCCCTCCGGCCAAAATAAGGTTCATATTCAGTAGATCTACAGATCGGGTTTTGCCGGGGTTTTGTTTTAAAACGTTGCTATAAAAGTAATATTGTTGGATTACGAAACTAAGAAAATGAGTGGAAGTGTGTTACGTCGAAGCGATACGACGAACGCGGATCACCCGCTAGTACTTTTTTTGTCGCGACAAACCATGGGACGATACTTTTATTCCCGCTAGCTTGCCATGGGACGTACATTTTTTTTAAAGTAAAATTCTTTCCCCACAAAAAAACTTTTAAAACAATTACATATTGAAGCAGTGATCTTAGACCATAAAAGGCCCCCTTACCAAAAGTATAGGCTTCTGGCGACTGTTTACTGCAACTCTGCGGCAAACATTGCTGCAAAGCTGCGGCAGACAAGTTTGCGGCGAAGTTGCGGTACGTTTTTACCATGCAAATGAAGTATGCGGCAAAGTTGCAGCAAACAAATATGCAAATGAGGTTCTGGAGATGTTCACCGCAACTTCTCAGCACACTTCATTGGCATAACACTTTTAGCTGTAATCTTCTGGCGATGTTTTGGAGATGTTTGCTAGCTGCTACTTTTCCGCAGACCTCATTTACATAGTAAAAAACTTTGCAGCAAACTTCATTTGCATAAATGTTTTCCCTGCAATGTTCTGGTGATGTTTTTCAAAATAAATAATGGACTGAAATTATGAAATAGAACAATGGTGCGTCATTTGTAAAAAAATAATATATTTAGCTCGAAACATTTTTTTTTTTTTTCACTATTTAACATGAACTGCACCATATTTAAATAAACTGACACGATTTAAATAAAATGACACAATTTAAATAAATCGACACTATTTAAATAAATGCTCTCGATTTAAAGTATATCCTAACGATTTAGATTATACCCTCACGATTTAAATATATCCATACGATTTAACTAAATGGTTTTGATTTAAATAATTATTTGTGAATTCTAAATAAATGGTCCTTCGTTTTGCTAAATGTGCAACAATTTAATTAAATTCACTATATTTAAATAAATCGACACAATTTAAATAACCTGACACTATTTAAATAAATCGATTTTGCGCACATCTGTCATTTCTGCATTACTCCCATTTTCATGGAGATGTCGAGCACTGTCATTTCTGCATAACTCTCATTTTCATGGAGATGTCGAGCGCTGTTGACTACTGTCATTTCTGCATTACTCCAATTTTCATGGAGATATCGAGTACTGTTGAGCGCTGCCACTTTTGCATTACTCTCATTTTCATGGAGATGTCAAACGCTGTCATTTCTGCATTACTCTAATTTTCATGGAGATATCGACTGCTGTCATTTTTGCATTACTCTCATTTTCATGGAGATGTCGAGCACTGTCATTTTTGCGTTACTCTCATTTTCATGGAGATATTGAGCACTGTTGAGTACTGTCATTACTCTAATTTTCATGGAGTTGTCGAGTGTTGTCATTTTTTCATTAATCACATTTTCATGGAGATGTCGAGTGCAGTCATTTCTGCATAGATGTCGAACGCTGTAATTTTTGCATTACTGCCATTTTCATGGAGATGTCGAGCACTGTCATTTCTGCATTACTCCCATGTTTATGAAGATGTCGGAACGCTGTCATTTTTGCATTACTCCCATTTTCATGGAGAGCGCTGTCATTTCTGCATAACTCTCATTTTCATGGAGATGTTGAGCACTGTCATTTCTGCGTTACTCCCATTTGCATGGAAATGTCGTGTGCTGTCATTTCTGCATTACTTCCATTTTCATGGACACGTAACTAACTGTAGCAGTCCAATAGGCACTGGATATCTTAGAATCAGACAAACCAACAAACGTATATATACACACATCTACCCATTGAGGTCATACTGATCATATCATTTTGCACTTGGGACACCATTTTAATTGTTCTTGTTTTAAATGTTGGAGTTATCATGGTGTTTGGTAATTAAAAATGTTCTTGCAATGATCACAATTAAATAAATGTTTAAAAATAAGGTTCCACGAAACAAATTACACTTGGCTAAATTACTTGTTCAAGTGGTACATCCTTTGACATAAAATGCAAATTTCACTTTAGTAGTAAGTAACTGGAAATAATAAAATTCTGTATAACGTCTAAGTTTTGCGATGATGTTTTGGCTAACAGAGTCTTCAGATACAGCAGATCAGAATGGAAAAGTTTGTCGTGATGTTCTGTGAATAAAGAAACGGCAAATCTGAATTTAAAAGATTGTGGTGATGTTACGGCGCGCAATAAAAAAATAATCGGATTGGTAAAATTTGTCGCAATGTTGTGGCGAACAAAAAAACATGCAAGTAAGTTTGTGGTGATGTTATGTTATGGTGAACGTTCCAAATAAATAAATGTTTGGCGAATGTACAGCTTTTTGGCGAGTTTGCGGCAAATTCGCCAAAGATTACCATAATGTTTGCGGCAACATCACCGCTAGTGGCGAACATTGGCGAACAATTAATAATTGTTATGGTGAACAAAAGTGTTCGCGGCAAGCTTGCATCAAGACCCATTTGATAAGGAGGGTGCTTATGGACCAGTCAATATTTATCTGGGCATTGGGAATGGTGCCAAATGGCATGGGACAGGTACTTTTTTTGTCGCGACAAACCATGGGACGATACTTTTCTTTTCGTTTGCTTGGGACGTACATTTTTTTTATATACCATTTTATTTGCACCGGTCCCAACCCCACGATAAATATTGCCTGGTCCCTAAGTGCCAGTCATTCTCTTATATGACTTTTAGATGTGCCTATGGTTAACAGACTGTAACTCATGTAAGTGGCAATACGCATGCTTTACAAATTGAATTTCTGGAGAACTCGTCTGAAAAACTTGAATGGTATAAACACATATAGGTTGCCATTTCACTTGCTGAAATGACATTTTCGTAAACCAGTCTACTGAACCATTCGCAACATCTCGTACACTGCTTTGCGGGATCCCGAAGAATGACGGGATTGGCCGAGCGTTCATGATTGGCATGTAATCATTACTATTATATGTATATTAGCGACGAAAATTTCTCAATGGTGCAGTTGGTCGAGGCGTCGTGTTAGTGCCCAGGAAGGTCAGTGGCTGCTGATCTCCCTTTTTTTTTCTTTTTTTAATTTTTTTTTATTGGTTTATATTATTCCTTTACATTTTTCACTTTGATAACGCAATCTTATAAGTACACATGGTAACAGTGAACAGTTTATATGTGTTGTAATGTACACTCTAACGCACACGTAAACACTTGTATTTCTGTGGTGATGTGTACTTCTAGAACGTCGTATTACAAGGTAATTGTAATCAATATGTAAGGCATGTCAAGGTTTTTGAACAGAAAGAAGCGAGGTCGCCCACATTGATTTAAAATGCTTGGTAGGAAGAACTGATGGTACAAATCGAGAAGAATGTAAGAAAAAACGGTCGTGGCGTGTTTATGTCTCCGTGACAACATTTATTTTTTTCAATATTGTTTTAACACCCGTGACTTGATATACTATTATGTTAACTTCTTGTCTCTCGGCAGCTATTTTACGCTTGCGTAAAACCTTGCTTGTATAAACAGTTACGACTATCTAAAAATGGAACTGTGGTTATGCGGAAGGGGTGATACTATTCCCCGGCCGATTTCCCGGTTACTTCCCGGTTATAGATTTTGGCTGTTGTTGAACCCTTGGAGTTTTTATCACTTGAAGAAGCACATATTTGTGATAACTGAAGTTTTAGCCATTTTTTTTTGGAAAACAAATCGGCTTATATATTGCCATAAATCTGGCGGGCGGCGGGAGTCCACATTTTGTTTTTCTATATTTCTCCGCATTACCCTGTCCGATCTTCATCAAACTTTAACAGCATCTTACTCCCATTAACCATTGACCATAGCCGGAAAACTAGATAACTGTGACCTACTTTCTCCGAAATATACCTTTTAGTTTAAGTTTCGGCGGGGGTCGGGGTGGGGGTGTGGTTGGGGGGGTTGTGGGGAGGAAATATTTTTTTTGTTATATCTCCGCATTACCATGTCCGATCTTCATCAAACTTTAACAGCACCTTACTCCCATTAACCACTGACCATATCCTGAGAACTAGGTCACTGTGATCTACTTTCTCCAAAATATACCTTTTTATTTAAGTTTCGGAGTGGGGGGGGGGGGGGGGGGGGGGGGGTGGGGAATAAAGTGTTTGTTATATCTCCGCAATACCATGTCCAATCTTCATCAAATTTTAACGGCATCTTACTCCCATTAACCACTGACCATAACCTAAAAACTAGGTCACTCTTCTCTACTTTCTCCGAAATATACCTTTTTGTTTAAGTTTTGGCGTGGGGAGGGTGGGGGTGGGGGGGGGGTGGGGGTGGGGGAGAGGAAATAAAGTTTTTGTTATATCTCCGCATTACCTTGTCCGATCTTCATCAAACTTTAACAGCACCTTACTCCCATTAACCACTGACCATACCCTGAGAACTAGGTCACTGTGATCTACTTTCTCCAAAATATACCTTTTTGTTTAAGTTTCGGAGTGGGGGGTGGGTGGGGGGGGGGGGGGGGGAATAAAGTTTTTGTTATATCTCCGCATTACCATGTCCGATCTTCATCAAACTTTAACAGCATCTTACTCCCATTAACCACTGACCATAACCTGAAAACTAGGTCACTGTTCCCTACTTTCTCCGAAATATACCTTTTTGTTTAAGTTTTGGCGTGGGGGGTGGGGGTGGGGGGGATGGGAATAAAGTGTTTGTTATATCTCCGCAATACCATGTCCAATCTTCATCAAACTTTAACAGCACCTTACTCCCATTAACCACTGACCATACCCTGAGAACTAGGTCACTGTGATCTACTTTCTCCAAAATATACCTTTTTATTTAAGTTTCGGAGTGTGGGGTGGGTGGTATTGGGGGGGGGGGGGAATAAAGTGTTTGTTATATCTCCGCATTACCATGTCCGATCTTCATCAAACTTTAACAGCATCTTACTCCCATTACCACTGACCATAACCTGAAAACTAGGTCACTGTTCCCTACTTTCTCCGAAATATACCTTTTAGTTTAAGTTTTGGCGTGTGGGGGGTGGGGGGGAGTGGGGAAGAAGAAATAAAGTGTTTGTTATATCTCCGCATTACCTTGTCCGATCTTCATCAAACTTTAACACCACCTTACTCCCATTAACCACTGACCATATCCTGAAAACTAGGTCACTGTAACCTACTTTCTCCAAAATATATGTTATATTAGCCTTTTTAACTTTGTTATACGGGCATCAATATTTTTTTTATGTCTCAGCATTGCCATGTGCAATTAGTATAACCTACTTTCTCCAAAATATATTTTTGTTTAAGATTCGGGCGGGGGGGGGGGGGGGAGGATGTGGGGAGGTGGGGGGGGGAATAAAGTTTTTGTTATTATATCTCCGCATTACCATGTCCAATCTTCATCAAACTTTAACAGCACCTTACTCCCATTACCCACTGACCATACCCTGAAAGCTAGGTCACTATGACCTACTTTCTCCAAAATATATATTTTTTGTTTAAGTTTCAGAGGGGGGTGGTGAATAAAGTTTTTGCTATATCTCCGCAACACCATGTGCGATCTTCATCAAACTTTAACAGCACCTTGCTCCCATTAACCAATGACCATACCCTGAAAACTAGGTCAGTGTGACCTAGTTTCTCTAAAATATACCTTTTTGTTTAAGTTTCAGAGGGGGTGGTGAATAAAGTTGTTGCTATATCTCCGCAACACCATGTCCGATCTTCATCAAACTTTAACAGCATCTTACTCCCATTAACCACTGACCATAACCTGAAAACTAGGTCACTGTTCCCCACTTTCTCCGAAATATACCTTTTTGTTTAAGTTTTGGCGTGTGAGGGGGGGGGGGGGGGGAGAGGGGAGGGGGAGAGGAAATAAAGTTTTTGTTATATCTCCGCATTACCTTGTCCGATCTTCATCAAACTTTAACACCACCTTACTCCCATTAACCACTGACCATACCCTGAAAACTAGGTCACTGTAACCTACTTTCTACAAAATATACCTTTTTGTTGAAGTTTCGGAGGGGTGGGGGGAATAAAGTTGTTGTTATATCTCCGCATTACCATGCCCGATCTTCATCAAACTTTAACATCACCTTGCTCACATTAACCAATGACCATACCCTGAAAACTAGATCAGTGTGACCTAGTTTCTCCAAAATATACTTTTTTGTTTAAGTTTCGGAGTGAGGTGAGGGGGGGGGGGGGGGGGGGGGGGGGGGGGGGGGAAATAAAGTTTCTCAGCATTATCATGTCCAATCTTCATCAAACTTTAACAACACCTTCCTCTCATCAAGCACTGACCATACCCTGAAAACTAGATCACTGACACCTACTTTCTCCAAAATATGCATTACGTTAATTTGTTTAAGTTTGGGCATGGGGAATTAAGTTTTTGTTATATCTCAGCATTACCACGTCTGATCTTCATCAAATTTTAACAGCATCACTAGGTCACTGCCACCTACTTTCTCCAAAATATATGTTATATTAGCCTTTTTAACTTTGTTATACGGGCATCAGCATTTTTTTTATGTTTCAGCATTGCCATGTGCAATTAGTATAAAACTTGGACAATCGGTTGCTGACAATTACCAAAGATCATGCGCAGAAAATGAAAACTAGATTCAATGTTAAGGCATCCTTCCACTCCCAAAAAAACAAATTTATCTAGAAAAGGTTTATTAATTCATTTCACCATAGACACAGGCATTCATCTTTAACATTTTGGAAAACCCGGCTTTAACGCCAACAAGCGTTTATCTCTTGTTAAATTTAATTTAATTTAAATTTAATTTTATATCTTTAAGGCGTTCTTTAGAACTCATGGTCCAATGATTTTATCCATTAAAATATATTTGGCAAGCGGGTGCTACGTGTCGTTTAATTTATTTTTTGTATGTTCCATTTGTTTTGATCATAAATAAACAACGGAGTGTTAGTTGTAGCTTCTAGGCCATTTATATGAAGAAAATCTTCTCTTTTTTTAAAAAATGAATTAAGGCTGTCATATGTTTATCATTTACGTGCAATTTGTCATATTGTGTTATTGTTGTAAATGAAAAATTATTTTGATATAGTCTCTTATAATTCTTTTAGAATGGCATAGTTAAAATCATATGTAATGTGTTATTGTATATAATACTGTACTATGACGAGACTTTAATAAATTATAAAACCTATTAACGCTTAAGGTAACAACTGTCTACGCTAAAGATAATAACGTTTTTCAAAACTACAGTTTCAATGAAAATTGAGTAAACATGTTATTGCTAGTTACTGTGTCACCTGATTCATTTTTTTTAACTGTAAACGTACACTCTGGTCAATGTAAACTGTAATGGAGTGAGTCAGAAGAGATCTAATATTGATTGTCATTGATTTGTGTTCTTTATTATTATATAAAACCAAAACAGATAAGTAGTTATAAACGTAGCATAATCGAACAAAATAGTTTATTTAAAGAAGTGTGTGTGTGGGGGTGGGGGTGGGGGGGGCGGGTGTGTGTGGGGGGGGGGGGGCGGGGGAACAAAATAGTTTATTTAAAGAATGTACTTGGGCAGGGCGACGCGGAAAAACAGCTGGCAGGCAAACACATAAAACACGCTTTACATTGAATTATATTGAATTCCACATATCCCATTCCCCCATATGCGCCCTTCTCAATAATTCTGGATAATGTAATAATATTTTTATCGACCGATAATGTAAAGCCTTCGAAGAAAGGGTTAAGGTGAACAATTGAGCCTATTGCAAAATCTGCGATAGATAATTTTCACATTTGCTATCCTGGACAACTCCAGAGCACTTCCGAAACCACAGCGCATTCGGCGCGCAAACAACTCACACAATTTACTTATTTCCTTTTCACGTCGACTCTCTTATCAGACAGGTTTTTGGCGGTGCTCTAGCACCGTCAGAGGTATGAGGTTTTTTTTCAATGGAATGCTAGGAATGTGACAAACCCAACAGCACTATGCGCAACACTACGGTAGAAGAAGTAGTCTCTCATACATGCCTTTAATACATTCGATATTATGTGATCACTGACAGAAAATGATGATGTGTGTTCGCTTACTGTGTATTTAACAAATATTGTCCTTGTGTGTTCGCTTACTGTGTAAATATTCTCCTAACAAGTGTCCTTAGATTGTTTATGTATTAATACACAAGAAAAGTGTATATATCCGTATACTCTCGGAAATCAAAACGTAACTACTCGGATCTTTCCGTACAGGCCGAAGACCGATTATATGTTCGCTTACTGTGTAATTAACAAATATTCTCCTTGTGTGTTCGCTTACTGTGTAACTAACAAATATTCTCCTAAGTAAAATCCTTAGATTGTTTATGTATTAATACGCAAGAAAAGAGTATATGTCCGTATACTCTCGGAAATCAGAACGTAACTACTCGGATCTTTCCGTACAAGCCAGACCGATTATTTCAATCGTGAACGCTCGGCCAATCCCGTCATTCTTGTCTTTGCAATATTTTAATATAGTACTGGTGGCAATTTTGTGATGACAACCCCAAATAGCCGTTTAAGCCACAGGCCTTCTTGGGCCTCTTGTATTTACTTACAGCATTATTTTCTTTGTTTACATCATGAATAAAGAACTGTGTTTTGATATAAATGTACAAACTTTTCAAACCCTTTCATTTCACATGTACACCATCACTTGGTCGACTAAAAGATACAAGTCCCATAACTCTACTTCATTTATTTATGGAATTATCCCTCTTTATCACTTAGAATATTTGTTATTTTTACCTCAACATATCTCGGTCACCAATAATGATATATCATTGATACTTCAAGTCTTCGATTACGTGTCCAATAACATGAACCCTTTTCATTGACTACAGTTCCACAACTCCATCCATCGATTTTCAAACGTATGCCTTTTCTACATGCAAATTTAAAGTTTTATCACAAATTCACATCTCAGTAACCATTAATTAGTCAAACATAATTAATACTTGCTACATATGTTCACTATCATAAACCCTACACATTGTCAAAGGCACAATACACACTACCGTTGCTTAGATGTCAATCATTTCTTTCATTTCAGTTTATTATTATCACGTTCAAGTGCCAAACCCTTTACACACATGGTGCTGTTTTTTATGCCATCTTTGCCATATTTACAGAAATATATTTACATTGCTCAAAGAAACTTTTACGTTCCAGTATTCTCTTGTTTAATAAAAGTTTTACGCTCTATGCTGCTTTGTTCTTTTTATCTATCCATGCTTCAATTGTTTTCCCTCACCACTTTACCCATACCAACTTAGTGCTACAAACTATGTTACAGCACTTCCCTTCCCCCATCCATTTCAACACTTACAAAAGCACCGCCCATCAGTGCCTTCAGCACTTTGATTGCTAAAGGTTTCGGACACATTGCGATAGTACATATAATGTTCTGTCGGGAAAATCGCTAACATGGCGATAGGTGTATTATTCTTAATTTTCAGAACTCGGGAAATCACGTGCATGCTACAAACCTGCGTGCACACGTGAGGAAAAAGCTGATTTCTAGTTACAATCTTGATAGCCACCGAATTTCAAATGGGATGGGAGGAGATTGGAGGCGGGGTTACATGTCGGTGAGTTCGTTATAAATGCACCATCGTGATTAATAAAAAGGTCTAAGTTTATTTATTCAAGAAAGCTCCACAAGAGGAACATTCAAATTATTTACAAAGAAATGATAACGAAGTTAGTAAAATGTATTATTAATAATTATATATCTATATCCCAATCAACACCGACGCGTTTACCACACTGACGCCGTCTCCTTGGTTTAGTCAAATTACCTTACTAGTGCCCAAGTACTGTGGTGGCTACTACCTTACTAGTGTCAATGTATCTTGGTGGTACTACCTTACTAGTGCCAACGTACTTTGGTGGCTACTACCTTACTAGTGCCAATGAACTTCCGTGGCTCCTACCTTACTGGTGCTCATGGACTTTGGTGGCTACTACCTTACTAGTGCCAATGGAAATTGGTGGCTACTACCTTACTAGTTCCCATTTACTTTGGTGGCTACTACCTTACTAGTGCCCATGCACTTTGGTGGCTACTACCTTCCAACTGCCCATTTACCTTGGTGGCTACTACCTTACTAGTGCCAATGAACTTCCGTGGCTACTACCTTACTAGTGCCAAAGTACTTTGGTGGCTACTATGTTACTAGTGCAAATGTATTTTTGTGGCTACTACCTTACTAGTGCCAAAGAACTTCCGTGGCTCCTACGTTACTAGCGCCCATGATCTTTGGTGGCTGCAACCTTACTAGTGTCAATGGGCATTGGTGGCTACTACCTTACTAGTTCCCATTTACTTAGGTTGCTACTGCCTTAATAGTGCCAATGAACTTCCGTGGCTAATACCTTACTAGTGCCCATGGACTTTGGTGGCTACTACCTTCCTAGTGCCCATATACTTTGGTGGCTACTGCCTTGCTAGTGCCCATGCACTTTGGTGCTACTACCTTACTAGTGCCCATACACTTTGGTGGCTACTATCTTACTAGTGCCGATGAACTTCAGTGGCTACTACCTTACGAGTTCCCATGGACTTTGGTGGCTACCACCTTACTAGTGCCCATATACATTCGTGGCTAGTACCTTGCTAGTGCCAATGAACTTTGGTGGATACTACCTTACGAGTGCCCATGTACTTTCGTGTCTACTACTTGACTAGTACCCATGGACTTTGGTGGCTACCACCTTACTAGTGCCCATATACTTTCGTGGCTACTACCTTACTAGTGACAATGATCTTCCGTGGCTACTACCTTACTAGAGCCCATGTACGTTGGTGGATATTACCGTAATAGAGTCCATGTACTTTGGTGGCTACTACCTTACTAGAGCAAATGGACATTGGTGGCTACTACCTTACTAGTGCTCATGTACGTTGGTGGCTACCACCTTACTAGTGCCCATATACATTCGTGGCTAGTACCTTGCTAGTGCCAATGAACTTTGGTGGATACTACCTTACGAGTGCCCATGTACTTTCGTGTCTACTACTTGACTAGTACCCATGGACTTTGGTGGCTACCACCTTACTAGTGCCCATATACTTTCGTGGCTACTACCTTACTAGTGCCAATGATCTTCCGTGGCTACTACCTTACTAGAGCCCATGTACGTTGGTGGATATTACCGTAATAGAGCCCATGTACTTTGGTGGCTACTACCTTACTAGAGCAAATGGACATTGGTGGCTACTACCTTACTAGTGCTCATGTACGTTGGTGGCTACAACCTTACTAGTGCCCATGTACTTCCGTGGCTACTACCTTACTAGTGCCCATGTACGTTGGTGACTACTACCTTACTAGTGCCCATACACTTTGGTGGCTACTACCTTACTAGTGCCCATACACATTGGTGGCTACTACCTTACTAGTGCCGATGATCTTTCGTGGCTACTACCTTACTAGTGCCAATGGACTTGGGTGGATACTACCTTACTAGTGCCAATGATCTTCCGTGGCTACTACCTTACTAGAGCCCATGTATGTTGGTGGATATTACCGTAATAGAGCCCATGTACTTTGGTGGCTACTACCTTACTAGAGCAAATGGACATTGGCGGCTACCACCTTACTAGCGCCCATGTACATTGGTGGCTCCTACCTTTCTATTGCCAATGGACTTTGATGGCCACTGCCTTGCTAGTGCCCATGTACTTTGATGGCTATTACCTGAATAGTGCCCATGCACTTTGGTGGCTACTACCTTACTAGTGCCCATGTACTTTGGTGGCTAATACCTTACTAGTGCCCATGTACTTTGGTGGCTACTACCTTACTAGTGCCCATGTACTTTGGTGGCTACTACCTTACTAGTGCCCATGTACTTTGATGGCTATTACCTGACTAGTGCCCATGCACTTTGGTGGCTACTACCTTACTAGTGCCCATGTACTTTGGTGGCTACTACCTTACTAGTGCCCATGTACTTTCGTGTCTACTACCTTACTAGTGCCCATGTACTTGTGGCTACAACCTTATTAGTGCCCATACACGTTGGTGGCTACTACCTTACTACTTCCGATAAACTTCAGTGGCTACTATCTTACTAGAGCCCATGTACTTTCGTGTCTACCACCTTACTAGTGCCCATATACTTTCGTGGCTACTACCTTACTAGTGCCAATGATCTTTCGTGGTTACTACCTTGCTAGTGCCCATGTACTTTGGTGGCTACTATCTTACTAGAGCCCATACACTTTGTTGGCTACTACCTTACTAGTGCCGATGAACTTCAGTGGCTACTACCTTACGAGTGCCCATGTACTTTCGTGTCTACTACTTTACTAGTACCCATGGACTTTGGTGGCTACCACCTTACTAGTGCCAATGAACTTAAGTGGCTACAACCTTACTAGTGCCCATGTACTTTGGTGGCTACTACCTTACTAGTGCCCATGGGCTTCAGTGGCTATTACTTTACTAGTGCCAATGGACTTTGGTGGCTACTACCTTACTAGTGCCGATGAACTTCAGTGGCTACTACCTTACTAGTGCCAATGTACTTTCGTGTCTACTACTTTACTAGTGCCCATGGCCTTTGGTGGCTACTACCTTACTAGTGCCCATACACTTTGGTGGCTACTACCTTACTAGTGCCGATGAACTTCAGTGGTTACTACCTTACTAGTGCCCATGTACTTTTGTGTCTACTACTTTACTAGTGCCCATGGACTATGGTGCCTTCCACCTTACTAGTGCCCATATACTTTCGAGGCTACTACCTTACTAGTGCCAATGGACTTTGGTGGATACTACCTTACTAGTGCCAATGCTCGTCTGTGGCTACTACCTTACTAGAGCCCATGTACTTTGGTGGCTACGATCTTACTAGAGCAAATGGACATTGGCGGCTACCATCTAACTAACGCCCATGTACTTTGCTGGCTCCTACCTTTTTATTGCCAATGGACTTTGATGGCCACTGCCTTGCTAGTGCCCATGTACTTTAGTGGCTATTACCTGACTAGTGCCCATGCACTTTGGTGGCTACTACCTTACAAGTGCCCATGTACTTTGGTGGCTACTACCTTACTAGAGCCCATGTACTTTGGTGCTACTACCTTACTAGTGCCCATACACTTTGGTGGCTACTATCTTACTAGTGCCGATGAACTTCAGTGGCTACTACCTTACGAGTGCCCATGTACTTTCGTGCCTACTACTTTACTAGTTCCCATGGACTTTGGTGGCTACCACCTTACTAGTGCCCATATACTTTCGTGGCTACTATCTTGCGAGTGCCAATGGACTTTGGTGGATACTACCTTACGAGTGCCCATGTACTTTCGTGTCTACTACTTGACTAGTACCCATGGACTTTGGTGGCTACCACCTTACTAGTGCCCATATACTTTCGTGGCTACTACCTTACTAGTGCCAATGATCTTCCGTGGCTACTACCTTACTAGAGCCCATGTACGTTGGTGGATATTACCGTAATAGAGCCCATGTACTTTGGTGGCTACTACCTTATTAGAGCAAATGGACATTGGTGGCTACTACCTTACTAGTGCCCATATACGTTGGTGGCTACAACCTTACTAGTGCCCATGTACTTCCGTGGCTACTACCTTACTAGTGCCCATGTACGTTGATGGCTACTACCTTACTAGTGCCCATACACTTTGGTGGCTACTACCTTACTAGTGCCCATACACTTTGGTGGCTACTACCTTACTAGTGCCGATGATCTTTCGTGGCTACTACCTTACTAGTGCCAATGGACTTTGGTGGATACTACCTTACTAGTGCCAATGATCTTCCGTGGCTACTACCTTACTAGAGCCCATGTATGTTGGTGGATATTACCGTAATAGAGCCCATGTACTTTGGTGGCTACTACCTTACTAGAGCAAATGGACATTGGCGGCTACCACCTTACTAGCGCCCATGTACTTTGGTGGCTCCCACCTTTCTATTGCCAATGGACTTTGATGGCCACTGCCTTGCTATTGCCCATGTACTTTGATGGCTATTTCCTGACTAGTGCCCATGCAATTTGGTGGCTACTACCTTACTAGTGCCCATGTACTTTGGTGGCTACTACCTTACTAGTGCCAATGCACTTTCTTGTCTACTACCTTACTAGTGCCCATGTACTTGTGGCTACTACCTTACTAGTGCCCATACACGTTGGTGGCTACTACCTTACTACTTCCGATAAACTTCAGAGGCTACTTTCTTACTAGAGCCCATGTACTTTCGTGTCTACCACCTTACTGATGCCCATATACTTTCGTGGCTACTACCTTACTAGTGCCCATATACTTTCGAGGCTACTACCTTACTAGTGCCAATGCTCGTCTGTGGCTACTACCTTACTAGAGCCCATGTACTTTGGTGGCTACTATCTTACTAGAGCAAATGGACATTCGCGGCTACCATCTAACTAACGCCCATGTACTTTGCTGGCTCCTACCTTTTTATTGCCAATGGACTTTGATGGCCACTGCCTTGCTAGTGCCCATGTACTTTGGTGGCTATTACCTGACTAGTGCCCATGCACTTTGGTGGCTATTACCTTACAAGTGCCCATGTACTTTGGTGGCTACTACCTTACTAGAGCCCATGTACTTTGGTGCTACTACCTTACTAGTGCCCATACACTTTGGTGGCTACTATCTTACTAGTGCCGATGAACTTCAGTGGCTACTACCTTACGAGTGCCCATGTACTTTCGTGCCTACTACTTAACTAGTTCCCATGGACTTTGGTGGCTACCACCTTACTAGTGCCCATATACTTTCGTGGCTACTACCTTGCTAGTGCCAATGGACTTTTGTGGATACTACCTTACGAGTGCCCATGTACTTTCGTGTCTACTACTTGACTAGTACCCATGGACTTTGGTGACTACCACCTTACTAGTGCCCATATACTTTCGTGGCTACTACCTTACTAGTGCCAATGATCTTCCGTGGCTACTACCTTACTAGAGCCCATGTACGTTGTTGGATATTACCGTAATAGAGCCCATGTACTTTGGTGGCTACTACCTTACTAGAGCAAATGGACATTGGTGGCTACTACCTTACTAGTGCCCATGTACGTTGGTGGCTACAACCTTACTAGTGCCCATGTACTTCCGTGGCTACTACCTTACTAGTGCCCATGTACGTTAGTGGCTACTACCTTACTAGTGCCCATACACTTTGGTGGCTACTACCTTACTAGTGCCCATACACTTTGGTGGCTACTACCTTACTAGTGCCGATGATCATTCGTGGCTACTACCTTACTAATGCCAATGGACATTGGTGGATACTACCTTACTAGTGCCAATGATCTTCCGTGGCTACTACCTTACTAGAGCCCATGTATGTTGGTGGATATTACCGTAATAGAGCCCATGTACTTTGGTGGCTACTACCGTACACGAGCAAATGGACATTGGCGGCTACCACCTAACTAACGCCCATGTACTTTGGTGGCTCCCATCTTTCTATTGCCAATGGACTTTGATGGCCACTGCCTTGCTAGTGCCCATGTACTTTGATGGCTATTACCTTACTAGTGCCTATGCACTTTGGTGGCTACTACCTTACTAGTGCCCATGTACTTTGGTGGCTACTACCTTACTAGAGCCCATGTATGTTGGTGGATATTACCGTAATAGAGCCCATGTACTTCCGTGGCTACTACCTTACTAGTGCCCATGTACGTTGGTGGCTACTACCTTACTAGTGCCCATGCACTTTGGTGGCTACTACCTTACTAGTGCCCATGTCCTTTCGTGTCTACTACTTTACTAGTACCCATGGACTTTGGTGGCTACCACCTTACTAGTGCCAATGAACTTCAGTGGCTACAACCTTACTAGTGCCCATGTACTTTGGTGGCTACTACCTTACTAGTGCCCATGGACTTCCGTGGCTACTACCTTACTAGTGCCCATGTACTTTGATGGCTATTACCTTACTAGTGCCCATGCACTTTGGTGGCTACTACCTTACTAGTGCCCATGTACTTCGGTGGCTTCTACCTTACTAGTGCCCATGCACTTTGGTGGCTACTACCTTACTATTGCCAATGCACTTTGGTGGCTACTACCTTACTAGTGCCCATGTACTTTGGTGGCTACTACCCTACTAGTGCCAATGAACTTCCTTGGCTGCTACCTTACTAGTGCCCATACACGTTGGTGGCTACTACCTTACTAGTGCCGATACACTTTGGTGGCTACTACCTTACTACTTCCGATAAACTTCAGTGGCTACTATCTTACTAGAGCCCATGTACTTTCTTGTCTACCACCTTACTAGTGCCCATATACTTTCGTGGCTACTACCTTACTAGTGCCAATGATCTTTCGTCGCTACTACCTTGCTAGTGCCCATGTACTTTAGTGGCTACTATCTTACTAGAGCCCATACACTTTGGTGGCTACTACCTTACTAGTGCCGATGAACTTCAGTGGCTACTACCATACGAGTGCCAATGTACTTTCGTGTCTACTACTTTACTAGTACCCATGGACTTTGGTGGCTACCACCTTACTAGTGCCAATGAACTTCAGTGGCTACAACCTTACTAGTGCCCATGTACTTTGGTGGCTACTACCTTACTAGTGCCCATGGACTTCAGTGGCTATTACTTTACTAGTGCCAATGGACTTTGGTGGCTACTACCTTACTAGTGCCGATGAACTTCAGTGGCTACGACCTTACTAGTGCCCATGTACTTTCGTGTCTACTACTTTACTAGTGCCCATGCACTTTGGTGGCTACTACCTTACTAGTGCCGATGAACTTCAGTGGTTACTACCTTACTAGTGCCCATGTACTTTCGTGTCTACTACTTTACTAGTGCCCATGGACTTTGGTGGCTTCCACCTTACTAGTGCCCATATACTTTCGAGGCTACTACCTTACTAGTGCCAATGGACTTTGGTGGATACTACCTTACTAGTGCCAATGCTCGTCTGTGGCTACTACCTTACTAGAGCCCATGTACTTTGGTGGCTACTATCTTACTAGAGCAAATGGACATTGGCGGCTACCATCTAACTAACGCCCATGTTCTTTGCTGGCTCCTACCTTTTTATTGCCAATGGACTTTGATGGCCACTGCCTTGCTAGTGCCCATGTACTTTGGTGGCTATTACCTGACTAGTGCCCATGCACTTTGGTGGCTACTACCTTACAAGTGCCCATGTACTTTGGTGGCTACTACCTTACTAGAGCCCATGTACTTTGGTGCTACTACCTTACTAGTGCCCATACACTTCGGTGGCTACTATCTTACTAGTGCCGATGAACTTCAGTGGCTACTACCTTACGAGTGCCCATGTACTTTCGTGCCTACTACTTTACTAGTTCCCATGGACTTTGGTGGCTACCACCTTACTAGTGCCCATATACTTTCGTGGCTACTACCTTGCTAGTGCCAATGGACTTTGGTGCTACTACCTTACTAGTGCCCATACACTTCGGTGGCTACTATCTTACTAGTGCCGATGAACTTCAGTGGCTACTACCTTACGAGTGCCCATTTACTTTCATGTCTACTACTTGACTAGTACCCATGGACTTTGGTGGCTACCACCTTACTAGAGCCCATATACTTTCGTGGCTACTACCTTACTAGTGCCAATGATCTTCCATGGCTACTACCTTACTAGAGCCCATGTACGTTGGGGGATATTACCGTAATAGAGCCCATGTACTTTGGTGGCTACTACCTTACTAGAGCAAATGGACATTGGTGGCTTCTACCTTACTAGTGCCCATGTACGTTGGTGGCTACAACCTTACTAGTGCCCATGTACTTCCGTGGCTACTACCTTACTAGTGCCCATGTACGTTGGTGGCTACTACCTTACTGGTGCCCATACACTTTGGTGGCTACTACCTTACTAGTGCCCATACACTTTGGTGGCTACTACATTACTAGTGCCGATGATCTTTCGTGGCTACTACCTTACTAGTGCCAATGGACTTTGGTGGATACTACCTTACTAGTGCCAATGATCTTCCGTGGCTACTACCTTACTAGAGCCCATGTACTTTCTTGTCTACTACCTTACTAGTGCCCATGTACTTGTGGCTACTACCTTACTAGTGTTAATGATCTTCCGTGGCTACTACCTTACTAGAGCCCATGTATGTTGGTGGATATTACCGTAATAGAGCCCATGTACTTTGGTGGCTACTACCTTAATAGAGCAAATGGACATTGGCGGCTACCACCTTACTAGCGCCCATGTACTTTGGTGGCTCCCACCTTTCTATTGCCAATGGACTTTGATGGCCACTGCCTTGCTAGTGCACATGTACTTTGATGGCTTTTACCTTACTAGTGCCCATGCACTTTGGTGGCTACTACCTTACTAGTGCCCATGCACTTTGGTGGCTACTACCTTACTAGTGCCCATGTACTTTGGTGGCTACTACCTTACTAGTGCCAATGAACTTCATTGGCTGCTACCTTACTAGTGCCCATGCACTTTGGTGGCTACTACCTTACTAGTGCCAATGAACTTCATTGGCTACTACCTTACTAGTGCCCATGTACTTGTGGCTACTACCTTACTAGTGCCCATACACGTTGGTGGCTACTATCTTACTACTTCAGATAAACTTCAGTTGCTACTGTCTTACTAGAGCCCATGTACTTGTGGCTACTACCTTACTAGTGCCCATACACGTTTGTGGCTACTACCTTACTACTTCCGATAAACTTCAGTGGCTACTATCTTACTAGAGCCCATGTACTTTCGTGTCTACCACCTTACTAGTGCCCATATACTTTCGTGGCTACTACCTTCCTAGTGCCAATGATCTTTCGTGGCTACTACCTTGCTAGTGCCCATGTACTTTGGTGGCTACTATCTTACTAGAGCCCATACACTTTGGTGGCTACTACCTTACTAGTGCCGATGAACTTCAGTGGCTACTACCTTACGAGTGCCCATGTACTTTCGTGTCTACTACTTTACTAGTACCCATGGACTTTGGTGGCTACCACCTTACTAGTGCCAATGAACTTCAGTTGCTACAACCTTACTAGTGCCCATGTACTTTGGTGGCTACTACCTTACTAGTGCCCATGGACTTCAGTGGCTATTACTTTACTAGTGCCAATGGACTTTGGTGGCTACTACCTTACTAGTGCCGATGAACTTCAGTGGCTACTACCTTACTAGTGCCCATGTACTTTCGTGTCTACTACTTTACTAGTGCCCATGGACTTTGGTGGCTACTACCTTACTAGTGCCCATACACTTTGGTGGCTACTACCTTACTAGTGCCGATGAACTTCAGTGGTTACTACCTTACTAGTGCCCCTGTACTTTCGTGTCTACTACTTTACTAGTGCCCATGGACTTTGGTGGCTTCCATCTTACTAGTGCCAATATACTTTCGAGGCTACTACCTTACTAGTGCCAATGGACTTTGGTGGATACTACCTTACTAGTGCCAATGATCGTCTGTGGCTACTACCTTACTAGAGCCCATGTACTTTGGTGGCTATTATCATACTAGAGCAAATGGACATTGGCGGCTACCACCTAACTAACGCCCATGTACTTTGCTGGCTCCTACCTTTTTATTGCCAATGGACTTTGATGGCCACTGCCTTGCTAGTGCCCATGTACTTTGGTGGCTATTACCTGACTAGTGCCCATGCACTTTGGTGGCTACTACCTTACAAGTGCCCATGTACTTTGGTGGCTACTACCTTACTAGTGCCAATGAGCTTTGGTGGCTACTACCTTACTAGAGCCCATGTACGTTTGTGGATATTACCGTAATAGAGCCCATGTACTTTGGTGGCTACTACCTTACTAGCGCTAATGGACTTTGGTGGCTACAACCTTACTAGAGCCAAAGTACGTTGGTGGCTACTACCTTACTAGTGCCAATGAACTTCCATTGCTACTACCTTACTAGTGCCCATGGACTTTGGTGGCTACCACCTTACTAGTGCCAATGGACTTCGATGGCTAACACCTTACTAGCGCCAATGAACTTCGGTCGTTACCACCTTACTAGCGCCAATGAACTTCGGTCGTTACCACCTTACTAGTGCCAATTGACTTTGATGGCTACCACCTTACTAGCACCAATGGACTTTGGTGGCTACCACCTTACTAGTGTCAATGATCTTTGGTGGCTACCACCTTACTAGTGTCAATGATCTTTGGTGCCTACCACCTTACTAGTGGCCATGGACTTTGGTGGCTACCACTTTACTAGGCCAATAAACGTTGTAGGTTACCACCTTACTAGTGCCAATTGACTTTGATGGATACCACCCTACTAGCGCCAATTGACTTTAGTGGCTACCTCTTTACTAGTGTCAATGATCTTTTGTGCCTACCACCTTACTAGTAGCCCATGGACTTTCGTGATTACTACCTTACTAGTATCAATGTACTTTGGTTGCTACCACCTTACTAGTGCCCATGTACTTTGGTGGCAACTTCCCTAATGGTACTTCTAGAATGATGTGGCTTACATTGCTCATGAGTTTTTACTAAATATCCTCTAACAAAACTGAACGCTGTTTATAAGCCTAAAGTGATGAGCTGAGAAATGTTAAATATTTCCTTTGATACTCTTTTTGAACACCATGTCTAAAGATTTCATCGTTACTGCACAAGATCTGAAATCACAACAACTGATTTATTCACTGTATTTTAAACTCTTTATTAACAGTTCCCACATAGACATGGTCTTTATATCTTTATATAACAAAGTAAACATTTATGACTTATCAAACATACTATAAACAGATTTGTGCTGCCTTTGTAGATTTTACCGAAGCGTTTGATTATGTAGTTAGAGATGTTTTATAGTATAAATTGATCAAAGTGGGAGTGCGAGGTAAAATTATAGATACCATTAGGTCTATGTATAAGTTCATTAAGTCTATTGTTAAATACAGAAATGATTTAAGCGAAGAGTTTACATGTTATGTAGGAGTAAGGCAAAGAGAGTGTTTGTCACCTTTTTATAATGTATTTAAATGATATTGAAGAACATTTTACACAGACAGGATATGAAGGTATAGATGTTGATTATTTAAAACTGTTTTTTCTTTCATCTGCAGGTGATATTTAGTTCTTGACTAACCCCCCCCCCCCCCCCCCCCCCCCCCCCCCCCCAGGGGGAATTTTGTAGGGTATGATTTTCTGAAAGAACATACATTAAGCTTCAAAATGAGACATGTGTGCCATCTGAGCATTGGGGCTTTAGTGAGTTTTGGGGGAAAACGTTGCGTTTTTAGACGAAAATCGCCAAAATCTGGAATTATTTTTTAGAAAAAGAATGGAATATGTTAGAACCAATTTGAATAGATGGAATCTTTCTCGGAACGCATCTCTACATGTCCCACTATATAATTTATGGATCCGATACTTAAATATTGAGATTTTGGGTAAAAATGTTAAAAAATTGAATAAAATCGCTGATTGCTGTAATACATTGGGGGTATTTAATTAAAAATTAGAAATATATCTAATACAATAGAAAAAAGAAATATTGTAACCTTTTTGGGCAGGGCAAGGTCCAGTGGTTAAAAATTAAAAAATATCCAAACCGCATGATGTTTGGAAATGCCTTAATTTTGGGGCGAAAAATGTGTATTTTTGTCAAAAATCGCCGGAATCTGGAATTATTTTTTAAAATTAGTTTCAACATAAACTGATCAAATTGAAGCAATAAAATGTTGTACAGCATATATATTCAAGTTTTTCCTGGCATCATATATAACATATGTGCTCAAATATTGGCATTTTAGGGCAAAATGTTGGAAAAAATGACAAAACTCACTGATTTCTGTAATCCATTTTGGTTAAAATTTAGAAAAAAATTATTTAATACGATAGAATAAAGACATATTGTAACATTTTGGATAGACAAAGGTCCAATAATTAAGTAGAAAAAATTCATGAACCATATGATGTTTAAAATATTGCCTTAATTTTCAGGCGAAAAATGTGTATTTCCGTAAAAAATCAACGGAATCTCCAATTATCTTTGGAAAATAGTTTGAACATAAACTTATCAAATTGAAGCAATAAAATGTTGCACACTACATATCCAAGTCATTTATTGTATCAGATATAATATATATGCTCAAGTATTTATATTTTAGGGCAAAATGTTGAAAAAATGACTAAAATCGCCGATTTCTGTAATGCATTGAGGTATTGGGAAACAATTAAAAGTGCATAGAAATAATGGGAAAAAAAATATTGTAACATTTTTGCAGTCCAATGTGCAATAATATACCAGAAAACCCATCAGAAGATGGTAAATGCTGCTTTATTTTGTTGGAGGAAAATGTGTTTTTAATAAAACATAAACGAAATCTGGATTGTTTTCTTCAAAAGGTAATTTAAACATACATGTTACAACGACATATCGCCAGATGAGAGAAAAAAGTGCCGTCTTTCTTCTATGGAACATTCCTATTCTCACCTGGCGATATTGCCATTGACCCATCATATGTTTCCAAGGAGTGCATGGCAGGCTGACATTTTATTTGCTCAAACAAGCCTGCTCTAGCTGATACCTTATGAGAATTTGTTAAAAAATGGCATGACAGAACCTCCCGAACAATACAACACATCATTTACTAGTTTTTGAGCTGGCTGTAGACACCCCCCTCCTCCCGAACTCAGGTAGCCCTCCCCTTATACGGTCTAGCGACCGAGTGCCACGCCGTTGAGTCACAAAACCTGTGGGTCGGCCCAGCGGCCATCGGCATTGGGTCGCTCAAGGCTATTTCTCTCTATATAACTATACTGTATATAGCTCTAGGTTCTATGTTCGAGACCCGAACTCGGGAAGCCATCCCACTGAAACGACCTAGGGATTGAGTGCCACGCATAGCGAGAACCGTTGCCGCCGGCTGACCACCGTTCCTGTTGGGTCACAATACCTGTGGGTAGGCCCAGCGGCCGTCGGCTGCGGGTCGTTCAAAGCTATGTACTATATAGCTCTATGTGGCATGTTTGAGACACGAACTCAGGCAGCCTTCCCCCTGATACGACCTAGGGACCGAGTGCCACGCGTAGCGAGGACCGTTGCCGACGGCTGGCCACTGGTCCCGTTGTGTCATAAAATATGTGGGTCGGCCGAGCGGCTATCGGCCGAAGGTCGTTAAACGCTATTTCCCTCTATTTAACTGTATATAACTCTATGTTACATGTTCAAGACTCGAACTCGGGTAGCCCACACCTTAATAAGACCTAGGGACCATGTACCACGCATAGCGGGGACCTTTGCCGACGGCTGGCCACCGGTCCCGTTGTGTCACAAAATATGTGGATCGGTCCAGCGGCCATCGGCCGATGGTCGCTCAACGCTATTTCTCTCTATACATATATAACTATACTGTATAAAGCTCTAGGTGAGTTACGAGGTTCGAGACCCGAACTCGGGTAGCCTCCCCACTGATACAGCCTAGCGATTGAATGCCACGCGTTGCCGGGACCTTTGCCAACGGCTGCCCACTAGTCCCGTTGCGTTGTGTCACCCAATCTGTGTCGGCCCAGCGGCCGTCGGCCGAAGGTTGTTCAACGCCATATCCTTCTATATAACTGTATATAGCTCTATGTGCCATGTTCGAGACTCGAACTCGGGTATCCCTCACCCTGATAAGGCCTAGACACAATGTACCACGCATAGCGGGGACCTTTGCCGACGACTGGCCACCGGTCCCGTTGTGTCATAAAATATGTGGATCGGTCCAGCGGCCATCAGCCGATGTTTACTCAATGCTATTTCCCTCTATACATACATAACTATACTGTATAAATCTCTAGGTAAGTTACGAGGTTCGAGACCCGAACTCGGGTAGCATCCCCCCTGATACAGCCTAGCGATTGAATGCCACGCGTTGCCGGGACCTTTGTCGACGGCTGCCCACTAGTCTCGTTGTGTCACCCAATCTGTGTCGGCCCAGCGGCCATCGGCCGAAGGTTGTTCAACACTATATCCTTCTATATAACTGTATATAGCTCTATGTGCCATGTTCGAAACTCGAACTCGGGTAGCCTTTCTCTTAATATGGACTAGCGACCGAGTGCCACATGTACTGGGGACCTTTGCCAACAGCTGGCCACCGGTCCCGTTGTGTCGCAAAATCTGTGGGTCGGCCCAGTGGCCGTACGCAGAGCGTCGCTCAACACTATTTCTCTATTTATAACGTATACTGTATATAGCTCTATGTTTCATGTTCGAAATACCGGTAACGTGATAAAGTCCAAGTCGCCAGTTGGTACACGTACATGTTCCAAAATGCTCTACACATAATGGGCTTTCAGAAAAATAGGGTGTACAAAATTTCCCTTGGGGTGAGGGTTACTCCTACTAGCTTACAGTCTATTTTCTATTGTACCAGTATTATATATTTTTCTAGATTTTAACCCCATACCCGCAATGGATTGCAGAAATAGTGATTTTGGTCCTTTTTTCCAACATATTTCAGCAGATATGTTATATATGATGCAAGAAAACACTTGAATATGTATGCTGTGCAACATTATATAACTTCAATTTGATAAGTTTATGTTAAAACTATTTTCAAAAATAATTCCAGATTCCGTCGATTTTTGACAAAAATACACATTTTTCGCCTAAAAAATAAGGCATTTTCAAGCATCATACGGTTCGGGAATTTTTTCTACTTAATAATTGGACCTTTGTCTATCCAAAAATGTTACAATGTGTCCTTATTCAATTGTATTAAATTTGTTTCTATATTTTAACCCAATAACCCAATGGATTACAGAAATCAGTGATTTTTGTCATTTTTTCCAACATTTTGCCCTAAAATGCCAATATTTGAGCACATATGTTATATAATGTGTCAGGAAAAACTTGAATATGTATGCCGTGCAACATTCTATTGCTTCAGTTTGATAAGTTTATGTTCAAACTAATTTCAAAAAATAATTCCAGATTCCGGCGATTTTTGACAAAAATACATAATTTTCGCCCCAAAATTAAGGCATTTCCAAACATCATGCGGTTTGGGACTTTTTTCTACTGAATCATTGGACCTTACCCTGCCCAAAAAGGTTACAATATTTCTTTTTTCTATTGTATTAGATATTTTTATATTTTTTAGTTAAATATCCCCAATGTATTACAGAAATCAGCGATTTTATTCAATTTTTTAACATTTTTACCCAAAATCTCAATATTTAAGCATCGGATCCACAAATTATATTTTGGGACACGTAGAGATGCGTTCCGAGAAAGATTCCATCAATTCAAATTGGTTCTAATATATTTTATTATTTTTCTAAAAAATAATTCCAGATTTCGGCGATTTTTGTCTAAAAACGCAACGTTTTCCCCCAAAACTCACTAAAGCCCCAACGCTCAGATGGCACACATGTCTCATTTTGAAACTTACTGTATGTTCTTTCAGAAAATCATACCCTACAAAATTCCCCCTGGGGGGGGAGGGTTTCTCCTACTAGCTCGCAGCCTAATTGTATTGTTTGCTGAAACGAATGAAGGGTAACAAAATGGTTTAGATATTATATGATTATTGCATGGAATGGAGGAGTACGGTTAACACATCTAAAACAAAAGTTATGGTATTTAGAAAAGCAGGAATGCTACCTAGAAACCTATCATTTATGTACAATGGTAACAAAGTAGATATAGTCGACCGTTTTTGTTATTTGGGAATTGTTTTTACTTCTGGTGGATCGTTTTCTGGCACACTAGATACACTGGCAGGGCAAGCGGGTAAAGCTGTATTTAAACTAAACAAATACTTTATACATTTACTGATATATCACCTAAACATGTCTTTAACCTGTTTGATAAACTCATATACCAGTTCTACGTTATGGAAGTGAAGTCTGGGGATTTCTAAACGATAATATTATTGAACGCGTTCATCTTAGCTTTTGTAAAATCTTACTTGGTGTTAAAATGGCAACACAAAATGACTTTGTATATGGTGAGTTAGGTAGAACATGTTTGCGTAACTATAAACTAGCCTCGATAATAAAATACTGGTTTAAACAAGAGGCCCAAGAGGGCCTGTGGACGCTCTACTGGCTAACACGGCTCTTATAACATCAATGAAGCGAGTGACTGCCATTAAAAAACAGCTTTTTAACTAAATCAAGGACCATAACTAAAGAATCTGGTAAAGTTTGGTAAAGATCAGACGAAAATGAAGGCCCTACCGTATTAACGAGGCAAAATATAGCATTTTTAACTAAATCAAGAGCCATAAAAAAAAAAAAAAAAAATTAAAAAAATTAAAAAAAATATTAAAAAAAATATTAAAAAAAAATATATATTAAAAAAAAATAAAAATTAAAAAAAAAATATTTAAAAAAAAAAAAGAAATAATATAAAAAAGAAAGTCATAAAATCTGCTAAAGTTTGACAAAGATCAGATGCAAAATGAAGGCCCTATCGTATGACGAGGCAAATTATAGCATTTTTAACAAAATCAAGGGCCATAACTCCACTGTTACTGGTTCGATCTGGTTGAACTTGACCAAGCTTTAATAAACATTAACAATCTGATAAAGTTTGGTACAGATAGGATGAAGAATCTTAACAAGGCAAAATATATCATTTTGAACATAATCAAGGGCCATAACTCCGCTGTTACTAGTCCAATATGGCTGGTTTTCGAATTTGTTCGAGCTTTCAACGACATTAACAATCTGATAAAATTTGGTAAAGATCGGATGAACAATGAAACCCCTATCATCTTAACGAGGCAAAATATGGCATTTTTAACTAAATCAAGGGCCATAACTCCGCTTTAACTAATCCGATACGGCTGCTTTTCGAACTTGTCCGAGCTTTCATTGATATTAACAATCTGATAAAGTTTGGTAAATATCGGATGAACAATGAAGCCCCTATCTTCTTAACGAGGCAAAATATAGCATTTTTAACTAAATCAAGGGCCATAACTCCGCTGTCACTGGTTTGATATGGCTGGTTTTCAAAATTGTTTCAGCTTGCAACGACATTAACAATCTGATAAAGATTGGTGAAGATCGGATGAACAACAAAGCCCCTATCATCTTAACGATGCAAAAGATAGCATTTTTAACTAAATCAAGGGCCATAACTCCACTGTTACTGGTTCGATATGGCTGGTTTTCGAACTTGTCCGAGCTTTCATTGATACTAACAATGTGGTAAAGTTTAGTAAAGATAGGATGAAAAACAAAGGCCCTATCGTCTTAACGACGCCAAATATAGCATTTTAAACTAAAGCAAGGACCATAACTCCGCTGTTACTGGTCCGATCTAGCTGGTTTTCAAACTTGTCCGAGCTTTCATTGATATTAACAATCTGATAAAGTTTGGTAAATATCGGATGAACAATGAAGCCCCTATCTTCTTAACGAGGCAAAATATAGCATTTTTAACTAAATCAAGGGCCATAACTCCGCTGTCACTGGTTTGATATGGCTGGTTTTCAAAATTGTTTCAGTTTGCAACGACATTAACAATCTGATAAAGATTGGTGAAGATCGGATGAATAACAAAGCCCCTATCATCTTAACGATGCAAAAGATAGCATTTTTAACTAAATCAAGGGCCATAACTCCACTGTTACTGGTCCGATATGGCTGGTTTTCGAACTTGTCCGAGCTTTCATTGATACTAACAATGTGGTAAAGTTTAGTAAAGATAGGATGAAAAACAAAGGCCCTATCGTCTTAACGACGCCAAATATAGCATTTTAAACTAAAGCAAGGACCATAACTCCGCTGTTACTGGTCCGATCTAGCTGGTTTTTAAACTTGTCCGAGCTTTCATTAATATTAACAATCTGATAAAGTTTGGTAAATATCGGATGAACAATGAAGCCCCTATCTTCTTAACGAGGCAAAATATAGCATTTTTAACTAAATCAAGGGCCATAACTCCGCTGTCACTGGTTTGATATGGCTGGTTTTCAAAATTGTTTCAGCTTGCAACGACATTCACAATCTGATAAAGATTGGTGAAGATCGGATGAATAACAAAGCCCCTATCAT
>JAWPHD010018911.1:0-37887 GCA_037043455.1 Cyrtodaria siliqua
CGATCAAGGTCATTCACAATTCACAATGACTTACTTATTGCTTGAACATGTGGTGTCATATAGATGAAAGTTTGAGAGCTGAAGGTCAGTTAATGTGTGCAATTATCATGTGATTTTAAAAGACGTAAATCTGCAAAGTTAAATTCTATGATTACCATTGCAAAAATACAGATTGAGCAATGAAATATGGTGTAACAATGTTAATGTATTGGGATGAGTAATCTGAGTTAAACATTTCTATCATCTGGTGACAAATGTAGTAAAATAAGTTACATGTTTGTACCTCCTGATAAGTGCAGTAAGACGAGTTACAGATTTGTATCACCTGATAAGTGCAGTAATACAAGTTAAATGTTTGTATCACCTGATAAGTGCAGTAATACAAGTTAAATGTTGTATCACCTGATAAGTGCATTAATACAAGTTAAATGTTTGTATCACCTGATAAGTGCAGTAATACAAGTTAAATTGTGTATCTCCTTATATGTGCAGTAATACGAGTTAAATGTTTGTATCTCCTGGTAAGTGCAGTTATACGAGATAAATGTTTGTATCACAATAGGAGATAAGTGTTTCATTTGGATGTTGTGGTTTCTATAGGATCATTGTTCACGTGTTTGTATCACCTATTGACAAGTTGGCAATATGAGCTATATATTATGTTTGTTTCACCTGACAACAAGTAATACTATCAGTCATATACAGATTGTCCAATGAAATATGGCATTACAATGTAAATTCATTGGAATGCTGTAAATGAGTTAAATATTTGTATCATCTGACGACAAGTGTTGTAATACTGGTTAACTGTCTCACCTGATGACAAGTGTTGTAATACTAGTTAACTGTCTCACCTGATGACAAGTGTTGTAATACTAGTTAACTGTCTCACCTGATGACAAGTGGTGTAATACTAGTTAACTGTCTCACCTGATGACAAGTGTTGTAATACTAGTTAACTGTCTCACCTGATGCCAAGTGTTGTAATACTAGTTAACTGTCTCACCTGATGACAAGTGGTGTAATACTAGTTAACTGTCTCACCTGATGACAAGTGTTGCAATACTAGTTAACTGTCTCACCTGATGACAAGTGGTGCAATACTAGTTAAGTGTCTCACCTGATGACAAGTGTTGCAATACTAGTTAACTGTCTCACCTGATGACAAGTGTTGCAATACTAGTTAACTGTCTCACCTGATGACAAGTGGTGTAAAACTAGTTAACTGTCTCACCTGATGACAAGTGGTGTAATACTAGTTAACTGTCTCACCTGATGACAAGTGGTGTAATACTAGTTAAGTGTCTCTCCTGATGACAAGTGTTGTAATACTAGTTAACTGTCTCACCTGATGACAAGTGGTGTAATACTAGTTAACTGTCTCACCTGATGACAAGTGGTGTAATACTAGTTAACTGTCTCACCTGATGACAAGTGGTGTAATACTAGTTAACTGTCTCACCTGATGACAAGTGGTGTAAAACTAGTTAACTGTCTCACCTGATGACAAGTGGTGTAATACTAGTTAACTGTCTCACCTGATGACAAGTGGTGTAAAACTAGTTAACTGTCTCACCTGATGACAAGTGGTGTAATACTAGTTAACTGTCTCACCTGATGACAAGTGGTGTAATACTAGTTAACTGTCTCACCTGATGACAAGTGGTGTAATACTAGTTAACTGTCTCACCTGATGACAAGTGGTGTAATACTAGTTAACTGTCTCACCTGATGACAAGTGTTGTAATACTAGTTAACTGTCTCACCTGATGACAAGTGTTGTAATACTAGTTAACTGTCTCACCTGATGACAAGTGGTGTAATACTAGTTAACTGTCTCACCTGATGACAAGTGGTGTAATACTAGTTAACTGTCTCACCTGATGACAAGTGGTGTAATACTAGTTAACTGTCTCACCTGATGACAAGTGGTGTAATACTAGTTAACTGTCTCACCTGATGACAAGTGGTGTAATACTAGTTAACTGTCTCACCTGATGACAAGTGGTGTAATACTAGTTAACTGTCTCACCTGATGACAAGTGGTGTAATACTAGTTATCTGTCTCACCTGATGACAAGTGGTGTAAAACTAGCTAACTGTCTCACCTGATGACAAGTGTTGTAATACTAGTTAACTGTCTCACCTGATGACAAGTGTTGTAATACTAGTTAACTGTCTCACCTGATGACAAGTGGTGTAATACTAGTTAACTGTCTCACCTGATGACAAGTGGTGTAATACTAGTTTACTGTCTCACCTGATGACAAGTGGTGTAATACTAGTTAACTGTCTCACCTGATGACAAGTGGTGTAATACTAGTTAACTGTCTCACCTGATGACAAGTGGTGTAAAACTAGTAAACTGTCTCACCTGATGACAAGTGGTGTAATACTAGTTAACTGTCTCACCTGATGACAAGTGGTGTAATACTAGTTAACTGTCTCACCTGATGACAAGTGATGTAATACTAGTTAACTGTCTCACCTGATGACAAGTGGTGTAATACTAGTTAATTGTCTCACCTGATGACAAGTGTTGTAATACTAGTTAACTGTCTCACCTGATGACAAGTGTTGTAATACTAGTTAACTGTCTCACCTGATGACAAGTGTTGTAATACTAGTTAACTGTCTCACCTGATGACAAGTGGTGTAATACTAGTTAAGTGTCTCACCTGATGACAAGTGTTGTAATACTAGTTAACTGTCTCACCTGATGACAAGTGGTGTAATACTAGTTAACTGTCTCACCTGATGACAAGTGGTGTAATTACTAGTTAACTGTCTCACCTGATGACAAGTATTACAATACTAGTTAACTGTCTCACCTGATGACAAGTGGTGTAATACTAGTTAACTGTCTCACCTGATGACAAGTGGTGTAATACTAGTTAACTGTCTCACCTGATGACAAGTATTGTAATACTAGTTAACTGTCTCACCTGATGACAAGTGGTGTAATACTAGTTAACTGTCTCACCTGATGACAAGTGGTGTAATACTAGTTAACTGTCTCACCTGATGACAAGTGTTGTAATACTAGTTAACTGTCTCACCTGATGACAAGTGTTGTAATACTAGTTAACTGTCTCACCTGATGACAAGTGTTGTAATACTAGTTAACTGTCCCACCTGATGACAAGTGTTGTAATACTGGTTAACTGTCTCACCTGATGACAAGTGTTGTAATACTAGTTAACTGTATCACCTGATGACAAGTGTTGTAATACTAGTTAACTGTATCACCTGATGACAAGTGTTGTAATACTGGTTAACTGTCTCACCAGATGACAAGTGTTGTAATACTGGTTAACTGTCTCACCTGATGACAAGTGTTGTAATACTAGTTAACTGTATCACCTGATGACAAGTGTTGTAATACTGGTTAATCTGTCTCACTGATGACAAGTGTTGTAATACTGGTTAACTGTCTCACCTGATGACAAGTGTTGTAATACTGGTTAACTGTCTCACCTGATGACAAGTGTTGTAATACTGGTTAACTGTCTCACCTGATGACAAGTGTTGTAATACTAGTTAACTGTCTCACCTGATGACAAGTGTTGTAATACTAGTTAACTGTCTCACCTGATGACAAGTGTTGTAATACTGGTTAACTGTCTCACCTGATGACAAGTGTTGTAATACTAGTTAACTGTCTCACCTGATGACAAGTGTTGTAATACTAGTTAACTGTCTCACCTGATGACAAGTGTTGTAAAACTAGTTAACTGTCTCACCTGATGACAAGTGGTGTAATACTAGTTAACTGTCTCACCTGATGACAAGTGGTGTAATACTAGTTAAGTGTCTCACCTGATGACAAGTGTTGTAATACTAGTTAACTGTCTCACCTGATGACAAGTGGTGTAAAACTAGTTAACTGTCTCACCTGATGACAAGTGTTGTAATACTATAATACTAGTTAACTGTCTCACCTGATGACAAGTGGTGTAATACTAGTTAACTGTCTCACCTGATGACAAGTGTTGTAATACTAGTTAACTGTCTCACCTGATGACAAGTGGTGTAATACTAGTTAACTGTCTCACCTGATGACAAGTGTTGTAATACTAGTTAACTGTCTCACCTGATGACAAGTGGTGTAATACTAGTTAACTGTCTCACCTGATGACAAGTGTTGTAATACTAGTTAACTGTCTCACTTGATGACAAGTGTTGTAATACTAGTTAACTGTCTCACCTGATGACAATTGGTGTAATACTAGTTAACTGTCTCACCTGATGACAAGTGGTGTAATACTAGTTAACTGTCTCACCTGATGACAAGTGGTGTAAAACTAGCTAACTGTCTCACCTGATGACAAGTGTTGTAATACTAGTAAACTGTCTCACCTGATGACAAGTGTTGTAATACTAGTTAACTGTCTCACCTGATGACAAGTGGTGTAAAACTAGTTAACTGTCTCACCTGATGACAAGTGGTGTAATACTAGTTAACTGTCTCACCTGATGACAAGTGTTGTAATACTAGTTAACTGTCTCACCTGATGACAAGTGGTGTAATACTAGTTAACTGTCTCACCTGATGACAAGTGTTGTAATACTAGTTAACTGTCTCACCTGATGACAAGTGGTGTAATACTAGTTAACTGTCTCACCTGATGACAAGTGTTGTAATACTAGTTAACTGTCTCACCTGATGACAAGTGTTGTAATACTAGTTAACTGCCTCACCTGATGACAAGTGTTGTAATACTAGTTAACTGTCTCACCTGATGACAAGTGGTGTAATACTAGTTAACTGTCTCACCTGATGACAAGTGATGTAATACTAGTTAACTGTCTCACCTGATGACAAGTGGTGTAATACTAGTTAATTGTCTCACCTGATGACAAGTGTTGTAATACTAGTTAACTGTCTCACCTGATGACAAGTGTTGTAATACTAGTTAACTGTCTCACCTGATGACAAGTGTTGTAATACTAGTTAACTGTCTCACCTGATGACAAGTGGTGTAATACTAGTTAAGTGTCTCACCTGATGACAAGTGTTGTAATACTAGTTAACTGTCTCACCTGATGACAAGTGGTGTAATACTAGTTAACTGTCTCACCTGATGACAAGTGGTGTAATACTAGTTAACTGTCTCACCTGATGACAAGTATTACAATACTAGTTAACTGTCTCACCTGATGACAAGTGGTGTAATACTAGTTAACTGTCTCACCTGATGACAAGTGGTGTAATACTAGTTAACTGTCTCACCTGATGACAAGTATTGTAATACTAGTTAACTGTCTCACCTGATGACAAGTGGTGTAATACTAGTTAACTGTCTCACCTGATGACAAGTGGTGTAATACTAGTTAACTGTCTCACCTGATGACAAGTGTTGTAATACTAGTTAACTGTCTCACCTGATGACAAGTGTTGTAATACTAGTTAACTGTCTCACCTGATGACAAGTGTTGTAATACTAGTTAACTGTCCCACCTGATGACAAGTGTTGTAATACTGGTTAACTGTCTCACCTGATGACAAGTGTTGTAATACTAGTTAACTGTATCACCTGATGACAAGTGTTGTAATACTGGTTAACTGTCTCACCAGATGACAAGTGTTGTAATACTGGTTAACTGTCTCACCTGATGACAAGTGTTGTAATACTAGTTAACTGTATCACCTGATGACAAGTGTTGTAATACTGGTTAACTGTCTCACCTGATGACAAGTGTTATAATACTAGTTAACTGTCTCACCTGATGCCAAGTGGTGTAAAACTAGTTAACTGTCTCACCTGATGACAAGTGGTGTAATACTAGTTAACTGTCTCACCTGATGACAAGTGGTGTAAAACTAGCTAACTGTCTCACCTGATGACAAGTGTTGTAATACTAGTTAACTGTCTCACCTGATGACAAGTGGTGTAATACTAGTTAACTGTCTCACCTGATGACAAGTGGTGTAAAACTAGTTAACTGTCTCACCTGATGACAAGTGGTGTAATACTAGTTAACTGTCTCACCTGATGACAAGTGGTGTAATACTAGTTAAGTGTCTCACCTGATGACAAGTGTTGTAATACTAGTTAACTGTCTCACCTGATGACAAGTGGTGTAAAACTAGTTAACTGTCTCACCTGATGACAAGTGTTGTAATACTAGTTAACTGTCTCACCTGATGACAAGTGGTGTAATACTAGTTAACTGTCTCACCTGATGACAAGTGTTGTAATACTAGTTAACTGTCTCACCTGATGACAAGTGGTGTAATACTAGTTAACTGTCTCACCTGATGACAAGTGTTGTAATACTAGTTAACTGTCTCACCTGATGACAAGTGGTGTAATACTAGTTAACTGTCTCACCTGATGACAAGTGTTGTAATACTAGTTAACTGTCTCACCTGATGACAAGTGTTGTAATACTAGTTAACTGTCTCACCTGATGACAAGTGGTGTAATACTAGTTAACTGTCTCACCTGATGACAAGTGGTGTAAAACTAGCTAACTGTCTCACCTGATGACAAGTGTTGTAATACTAGTAAACTGTCTCACCTGATGACAAGTGTTGTAATACTAGTTAACTGTCTCACCTGATGACAAGTGGTGTAAAACTAGTTAACTGTCTCACCTGATGACAAGTGGTGTAATACTAGTTAACTGTCTCACCTGATGACAAGTGTTGTAATACTAGTTAACTGTCTCACCTGATGACAAGTGGTGTAATACTAGTTAACTGTCTCACCTGATGACAAGTGTTGTAATACTAGTTAACTGTCTCACCTGATGACAAGTGTTGTAATACTAGTTAACTGCCTCACCTGATGACAAGTGTTGTAATACTAGTTAACTGTCTCACCTGGTGACAAGTGTTGTAATACTAGTTAACTGTCTCACCTGATGACAAGTGGTGTAATACTACTTAACTGTCTCACCTGATGACAAGTGTTGTAATACTAGTTAACTGTCTCACCTGATGACACGTGTTGTAATACTTGTTAACTGTCTCACCTGATGACAAGTGGTGTAATACTAGTTAACTGTCTCACCTGATGACAAGTGGTGTAATACTAGTTAACTGTCTCACCTGATGACACGTGTTGTAATACTAGTTAACTGTCTCACCTGATGACAAGTGTTGTAATACTAGTTAACTGTCTCACCTGATGACAAGTGTTGTAATACTAGTTAACTGTCTCACCTGATGACAAGTGGTGTAATACTAGTTAACTGTCTCACCTGATGACAAGTGTTGTAATACTGGTTAACTGTCTCACCTGATGACAAGTGGTGTAATACTAGTTAACTGTCTCACCTGATGACAAGTGTTGTAATACTAGTTAACTGTCTCACCTGATGACAAGTGATGTAATACTAGTTAACTGTCTCACCTGATGACAAGTGATGTAATACTAGTTAACTGTCTCACCTGATGACAAGTGGTGTAATACTAGTTAACTGTCTCACCTGATGCCAAGTGTTGTAATACTGGTTAACTGTCTCACCTGATGACAAGTGGTGTGATACTAGTTAACTGTCTCACAGGATGACAAGTGTTGTAATACTAGTTAACTGTCTCACCTGATGACAAGTGTTGTAATACTAGTTAACTGTCTCACCTGATGACAAGTGGTGTAATACTAGTTAACTGTCTCACCTGATGACAAGTGGTGTAATACTAGTTAACTGTCTCACAGGATGACAAGTGGTGTAATACTAGTTAACTGTCTCACCTGATGACAAGTGTTGTAATACTAGTTAACTGTCTCACCTGATGACAAGTGGTGTAATACTAGTTAACTGTCTCACCTGATGACAAGTGGTGTAATACTAGTTAACTGTCTCACCTGATGACAAGTGTTGTAATACTAGTTAACTGTCTCACCTGATGACAAGTGGTGTAATACTAGTTAACTGTCTCACCTGATGACAAGTGTTGTAATACTAGTTAACTGTCTCACCTGATGACAAGTGTTGTATACTAGTTAACTGTCTCACCAGATGACAAGTGTTGTAATACTAGTTAACTGTCTCACCTGATGACAAGTGTTGTAATACTAGTTAACTGTCTCACCTGATGACAAGTGTTGTAATACTAGTTAACTGTCTCACCTGATGACAAGTGTTGTAATACTAGTTAACTGTCTCACCTGATGACAAGTGTTGTAATACTAGTTAACTGTCTCACCTGATGACAAGTGGTGTAATACTAGTTAACTGTCTCACCTGATGACAAGTGGTGTAATACTAGTTAACTGTCTCACCTGATGACAAGTGGTGTAATACTAGTTAACTGTCTCACCTGATGACAAGTGTTGTAATACTAGTTAACTGTCTCACCTGATGACAAGTATTGTAATACTAGTTAACTGTCTCACCTGATGACAAGTGGTGTAATACTAGTTAACTGTCTCACCTGATGACAAGTGGTGTAATACTAGTTAACTGTCTCACCTGATGACAAGTATTGCAATACTAATTAACTGTCTCACCTGATGACAAGTGGTGTAATACTAGTTAACTGTCTCACCTGATGACAAGTGGTGTAATACTAGTTAACTGTCTCACCTGATGACAAGTATTGTAATACTAGTTAACTGTCTCACCTGATGACAAGTGGTGTAATACTAGTTAACTGTCTCACCTGATGACAAGTGTTGTAATACTAGTTAACTGTCTCACCTGATGACAAGTGTTGTAATACTAGTTAATTGTCTCACCTGATGACAAGTGTTGTAATACTAGTTAACTGTCTCACCTGATGACAAGTGTTGTAATACTAGTTAACTGTCTCACCTGATGACAAGTGTTGTAATACTGGTTAACTGTCTCACCTGATGACAAGTGTTGTAATACTAGTTAACTGTATCACCTGATGACAAGTGTTGTAATACTGGTTAACTGTCTCACCAGATGACAAGTGTTGTAATACTGGTTAACTGTCTCACCTGATGACAAGTGGTGTAAAACTAGTTAACTGTCTCACCTGATGACAAGTGGTGTAATACTAGTTAAGTGTCTCACCTGATGACAAGTGGTGTAATACTAGTTAACTGTCTCACCTGATGACAAGTGGTGTAATATTAGTTAAGTGTCTCACCTGATGACAAGTGTAACAGATCCAGTTGTAACCATTCACCTCCTTCACAACTGGTAGAGTTACTTCTGCTTCTGTGTAGTCGTTTTTTGCCTGCCGCATCCAACGTTTTGCTTCCCCGTGATCCTTCCTAACTGCCTGTGCAGCTGTAAAGTGATCGAACCCACCAGTATTGTTAGCTCTGTTGTAGTCATTTCTATTATCATGATAAGCTCTGCTATAATCACCAGCTCTTTGGTTCACATTGCAACTCATCCCGTAGTATGCTGAACCTGACGTATCGGGGGCAGTTCTTCCCGTCTCGTTGTTAACCGTGTCCTCGATAGTTTGTCCCCTTTCAAGTTTTATGATAACTTCTTTGATGTAGTTAAACACTCTTGTACAATATGCTTCATTTCCGTAGTTTTTGTCTGGATGCCACTTCAACAATAAGCGTCTAATAACCTTCCTCCTCTCTACCTCCTGCAGTTTCCAAGCTTCCTTCAGCATTTCCCTGATGCGCCGACAGTTTTCATCAAATGCCACTGTGCCAACAGCTTCATCATCATACAGGACAACATCCGTTCCTTCTGCTGTTTCTCGTCGTACAAACCTATACAGACGGTATATCGGTACAGTTATAAAGTCTTCATCCCCGATACAAATAACATACTTAATGTTCAAAAAGCCACTATCATCAATTTTCCTTCCAACTTGACTTTTAATATGTACATACTTATACACCGGCTCCTGTACAACTTCGCTGTCGATGTCCATGCAGTCATCTTCCAATTCTAATGCAACACATCTGTATTCATGCTCTTTGAAGACTGATATTCCTTGCTCCAAAAATGGATGGAACTTTTCTTCCACATATGTTCCTGGCTCTGAAACACCGACTGCATGCATGATTGTGGAAGATCATAGGGATCTATATCTGCCTCACTAAGAACTAATTGTATATCATGAGGTCTGTCAACTAACATCAGGATCGAGAGTAGGTGTGAGTATGTCTCCATTTTAAGAAGGTTTAAGGTGCATCTATGTACGAGGTTAGTCAAGCTATCTTTTCCATTAATCAAACCCAATAAATTCATACTACCTGAACACTCTTGGAAATATAAAGCGTAATTCTGCTCTGGATTTTTTTCTTTTTTAAGGAAACTTTTTTTCTCTTTTTCAGAGCCTGGTACGACACATCGTTTATATACCAGGACTGTCTTTAAACCAGACACTTGCACAACTTTAGCATTTTTGAGATTCTTAGTTATCGGCAAAACATGCTCGTTATCATCTAGTATCATATTGTCGAGTGATAACTGGTGCTTAACAAGACGCAACACTCCTTGAAGAAAATGAACCGAATGTATATACTCTTCCACTTTTTTGGCTTTTCTGCTGTCTAAATGTTCAACCATGGCACTCTCACACACCTTTTCTTGAACTACACTAGATAATGTAACTGGACGTATATGATTTGGTAGCTTTCTAAAAGCACTATCTGGATCTCTTATATCAATACCTAGAGCCTGAAAGCCGATGAAATAATTTATATTGACATTACCACGTAATCGCTTCTCAAAGTGTTCTCTGTTTACTACCGTGACCTGTTTAGAATCACAAAGCACCTTTTGTCTATTTGGAAGGTAAAGCTTTGATGTTGCACCTACTGGTGCTCTTCTGTAAATGTTTGTATCTGAAGGACAGAACAGATTCTCGAGGCAACTCTTGGCAACACGGAGTTCATCAACATTCATTTCACCATCTCTGACCTTGCCTTTTAGTGTTTCTAGGATTTTAAGGTAGTGTGTCAAGTTTGGTAGTTTTTCTGACCCCATACTAATGAACAGCCTTTCATATTTACCAAACCTATTTGGAGCTTTGAAAAGATACGGTTTTATTTCCTGTTGTTTCGTAAGCTCTATTACAACCTTACTGGTTGCAACCATTTCCTGATCATCTGGTAGATACACAAAAGGAGTGTGTTTCAGTTGTTCTTTGATCGTAGGGTCCATGTGGTTTGTGTTTGCAAAAAAATCATAGAAGGACTCCATTTGCTCAGTTACAAACTGTGTTTTCTCTCTCACCTTCATTGCATCACATACATTTTGACAATGTCGAACCACCATGGATATGGGGGGTATTTTTTGAATCCCAAGCTTCGTCCGAGCACTCTTTTCTACATCTTTTACGGAAATTGACAGTATGTTCATGGTTGTCCAACATAACCGTTCATGTTTAGCTTTCAATGACCCATCAAAGCACATAAGTCTAGTTCCATTGTTTGGTTGTTTGAATATACTACTGGCTTCTTCATTTACAACATGAGGAACCATGAACTTGATTGTTTTCAGAGTAAACAATGTGTTATCTTCCCAGAATTTACCATCTTTTCTTTTTGGGGAAATAGCATATTTAACAAGAACTTCAGATTTTCTCTTCAGCAATTCAGTTATGCCATTTCTGCCTTCAGACTCTATCTTGAGTGCAAATTCTATCATTTTTTGATCGCTCAAATCGACATTCAATCCAAGAAGTTCTAGAAAATGTCTCCATGCATCTGTTTGAAATTCTTCTGGTGGAAACATATTTTCTTCCAACATACACTTAAACACAGGATGAGACCAGCAATACAATTCCTTAACTCTTTTCCTTTCACCTTTAACGTTTACAAACGCAATATCTTTCAACCTATTTATAATCTGAGTTTGTTCTGGATCATACCCACTTCCAGCAGAAGTTACTAACAGCTTGTCCTTGATATATGCTATATGTTTCAACCAATCAGCTTGTGGAAGATGGACGATGTTTGGTAGAATCTTTTCCAAGTATACCTGCGATGTGCTTGAGAGAGAAAGTCCGAGATAATCATAAAGTTTGGCTAGTTTTTCTGTTTGACGTAGCAGAACAACTTTTGTTTCATGTGCCCACCTTTCTATTCCATCATGAGGCATACCATCTGGTAACACAAACACATTTATGTCTCGTTTTTCAATATTTATCAACTTCCCAAGTTGTGAAGTATAAAGTGGAAGGCATCGTAGCTTGTATGCTAACTTATTGCCTTCATATTTCTTTAATGATGTGATGCTTCTGTCAAAATATGACAGCACAGTCTCTCCATCTTCACATTTCAGGTCAGCAGTGGATATTCTGCTTTTGTGATGAAACAAACATTTGAGAAGGTCATACGGTCTTTCTATCGCTGCAAGAAGCTTCTGAATACCATACATCAATGATGAGCTGGTAGTGCTTGTTTTAAAAACATCTCTGTCTAATGATGGTATATTGAACATTTTGAAAATGTTATCCAGTTCCTCATTGTCCAGTTCCTCATTGTCCAGATTAATGAGCAACAAACTGAAGGCAGCAGAAATGGGAATGAGTTTAAACTTCTTCTGTTCACCCTGAACTTCTTGACTTGGGAGAATTGACCACTGATCAAACTTGTGCAAGTTTTCCTGAAACTTTTTATGATTCAGAGTTGGTGCACTGCTAGAACACTCAGTTAAAGAAGACTGCGGTTTTTCGAGCGATTCATTGTAAACAAACTGAAAAAGTTCTTGGATCCATTCGGGCTTTATGGGATTGTTTGCATCTTTGATCCAAGGAATCCATTCATTTTTAGCAAAGATAGTGGGATCCAAGGATTTAGGAAGTAATTCAACCAATTTCGATACGTTGAGTTTAACAATGACATTGGTTTCATACATCTTTGACTGGTCAAATATGTCCAAAAGGTCATAACTGAGGAACAACGAAGCAGACCCTGGTAAGAGCCTGCAGAATTTGGACACGAAAATTGGGATGTCTGCTCTAAACTTGTTTAACACACCACCTTGTGTCAGTAGAACTGGCAGACCGTCCATATCAGACAAAAAGTCCTCGCCCGACAGCATCATATATCGTGTAATACATGACAAGTTGATCACGCTCTTGAATGACGTTTCTTCTAACAATGCATCTAGTTTACCAAGTGTGCAACTATCTCTGTCATTTCTTTCGAAAGAATTCAAAAAAAGCCTGACATGCTTTGGACTTGCAGTAACAATCTCTTTCATTTTCAATGTTTTCATAGTGTTGAGTATCGTCAACGGAGTCTGGATTAATTTCATTCCGATTTGTTTAAGAACGTTTTCCAGTATTCCAGCATCTTTACAAGAAAACCGTACATAAAATCCACCATTGAAAGAACTTCCTCCTACAGGAACGTGCCTGGTAATATCATTAAACACTCCTTGAAAAGAGCCTTGTGCCAATGCTACCCACTGTACCCCATACTGTAATGCCTTCTTCCCAGATTCAACTGAACCGTGCCCATGTACCTCATCATACTGTAACTGGTTATCAGGTTTGACTGAATCTTGGCTTTGTACCTCATACAGTAACTGTAACTGGTTATTAGGTTCAAGTGAACCATTCCCATGTACCTCATACAGTAACTGGTTATCAGGTTTGACTGGATCTTGGCTTTGTACCTCATACAGTAACTGTAACTGGTTATTAGGTTCAAGTGAACCGTTCCCATGTACCTCATACAGTAACTGGTTATCAAGTTCGACTGAATCATGGCTTTGTACCTCATACAGTAACTGTAACTGGTTATTAGGTTCAAGTGAATCGTACCCATGTACCTCATCACACTGTAACTGGTTATCAGGTTCGACTGAATCATGGCTTTGTACCTCATACAGTAACTGGTTATCAGGTTCAACTGAACCGTGCCTATGTATCTCATTCTGTAACCGGTTATCAGGTTCGACTGAACCGTGCCCATGTAGCTCATTCTGTAACTGGTTATCAGGTTCGACTGAACCGTGCCCATGTACCTCATTCTGTAACCGGTTATCAGGTTCGACTGAACCGTGCCCATGTAGCTCATTCTGTAACCAGTTATCAGGTTCGACTGAACCATGTCCATGTGCCTCAGTCTGGAACTGCTTATCAGGTTCGACTAAATCATGCCCATGTACTCCATACTGTAACTGCTTCTCAGGTTCGACTGAATCATGCCCATGTACCTTATACTGCAACTTCTTCTTATCATGTCTGACTAAATCGTGGCCTTCTGATTCAGAGCACATGACAACTGGAAAGAGAGCATGTTGTTTGTTCATAGCCGTATTATAAAACTTCTCGACTAAATATGTCCAATAATAGTCCATTTTCTGACTCAGTAGTGGAAAGTACTCATGATAAATCCTCATCATGTTATTCATGTCTACCTCCTTCGACACATTGGTCACATGTACACTAACTAGGCTTGTTTGAATATGCTTGATAGCTGAAATCCAACATTTTGCAACGATATTCGCCAAAATACTTTCATTCCAGTTCCGTTTATAGTCACATCCCTCAAGCCACAGATTTCGCCTAGCCTCGTGATCAAGAACAAAATGTCCATGAACATGGACAGGAAGGGCAGTTACAATTGGCAATGGCAAAAAGCAGAATGCCCTTCCAATAAAAAGCGTTTGATCTTGAGTAGCAGACAAATTTGTTGTATTTGGATGGCCTGCAGTCTGCATGCTTTCACTGTTGCTTTCATCATTTGTTCTGGGATCCTTTCCTCTGTTTGTTCTCGGACTCATACTAAAGTCTTTTAATGGAACTGCAATGCCACCTACTGGTAAATGGCCCAATTGTTTATATCTGAATGCATTTGTTATAACATTTGAACAATCTTCGTCATTGTCAAAACCAAATCTTTGAACAATATACCATTTTGTTCGCCTTTCTTTACTGTCTTCAATAATCATTTCATATCCTACTTCTAAGCCTTGTTCCTTTAAATTTGCAATTATTTCATCTTTATTCTTTTTCACTATATCATTTACCTTTTTGAAAAACAGCTTTCGCTTTTCCTCATCTACTTTAGAGAGAATAGTATGTACAGAATATTCTTCAATCAAACCTTCGGTTGTCATATTTGAAATTTTTATGGAGTTTAAATTCTTGACAAACAAAAGAGCTTCAAACATATCTTTAGTGAACCCTGAGAGGATATCATTCATTTTCTGTTCAGTAATCACTTCATTGCTTATTTCCGACTTCTCACATCGTAGTGGAAAACGAAACATTGTTCCTATTCCTGATTTGAACATATCTTCATTCTCTAGGTAGCCAAGTAAAACATCAGGGAAATTACGTCTCAAGCCATCAACTTGACATCTTAAACCAGGTTCAGATTTCGTAGCTTTTGGAATATTTATGCACATTGGATCAAAGATGCACAAAGTCCCACCACTTGCTTCTTCTGGTCCTTTTGTCATAAATGATGGGGTATCAGTCAAATGGTATACTGCATTGAACCCTACACCATACTGCCCAGTTTTTGTGAGATCATCACCTTTGCTCCCTTGTCCCAAGTTGTGTATTCCTACTATATCTGCTTTTGTAAAGTAACTGTTATTGAAAACACAAAGTGCTGGCCCCTGAAGTTTTTCATTTCCAAACATCTTTTCAGTAGAATGCTTCCTATAATCCTTTATGAAATGTATCTCTGTGGCATTGGCATCGTCTGCGTTTTGGAGTAGCTCCTTCATAATACTCTCATCACATGGATATGCATCTAGCAATCCTTGAATTCGTGTGACAAGACTTTCCTTTTGACCAAAAGGTATGACGTATGACAGTTCATCAAAACTCTGCTTTTTTTTCGACTTCACACCCAATTTCTTTGCAACTTCCGGTAATATTCTACCATGTAAGATGTTCATTGTTGAACTTGTCTCAAAGTTCGCATCATCAATAACAAGCTCATATGTTGGTCTTAATATACAATGTTCATCTGGGGCAACAATAGCCGCATGCACATTCTTGTATTCACTGTAGTCCTCGTTTCCCTTTTCCATGCTATCCTCAAGATTTTGTAGCAAATCGTTGATAACGTCAATTTCATCACATGGATTAAGTTTCCATTTATTTTTCTTGCATTTCAGCACATTTATGACATCCATTGCTGAAAATCTATCTTTGACACCAATTGTTTTGTACACAGATTTTAGGCTATCTATATCTGGAAGACAATGCAAGTCAGGGGAACATACTCGCTTGACATGGAAAGCAACAGTGGATGACATTACCAGCTGTTTTCCTAACATTATGACTTTCTTGTCACAGAGGGTTTTTATACATGCCAGATCATTGATATCGCTGGTCTGTGTTTCAACGTACTTGTTCAAATATGTGAATGTAATCTGATAAATTCTTTTGACTTCTTCGAATTGAAGGTCATGATTGTTATACTCATTTGCAACACACACAATTTGTTCAACAACTTTCTCAACAGGAACCTGTATATTGCTTCCGTCAAAGCCTGGTACGCCTAGTAACATGAAGACGTTGACTGGAGATGATGAATGTAAACGTCCTGCGATATCTCCACTATAACAACTCTCGTCTACAACACTCTCTACTGATCCAACATAGTCGCACGTCTTTTGTCTGTATAACTGAATAGGTTGCCCAAGAATGAGTGAAGAATGATGATGCTTATCACAGGAGGATGTGTACCGTTTAGGATGGGTACATGTGTCAGCTTTCCATGAAAACTTCCAAGATTCAGGGTGAGCAAGAACTGGTAACATAGCAATTGTTTGAAATGCATCCTTTGTATGTTTGTCCTCTTCCAATGATTCCTGAACTTTTTTTCTACGCAGATATTCAAGGACCGTCATAATTCTGTCAAAGGCACATGTACAACAGTTGTGTTCAGCAATTTTCTCAATAGAATAACACCTCTCAATAAGAATTTTGCCTGGCATATTGTCTTGGATCATTCCAAGTTTGACTAGCTTTTTCAATATTTCAGGTTTTTGAAATGTCTGTGCTGGAAATCTTCCTTCAGAAGTAAGGAACATTGAGGACACAGAACACACAGGGTGAACCATTTTTTTTGGAGTGCTTAATGTTCCATTTGGTTCAGTTGGAATGCATTTGGTTTTCTTTAATAATCCCTGTATTTTCTTGCTATCAGACTCTAGTAGTGCGTACATTAGTATTTTGTCTCTCAAATCTCTCTTTGTTTCCCAGAAAGAATCCAGAATGTTTTTTAGGAAAATAGACAGCATTTCTTCAGCATCCACCATAGCTTGTTTAATTAACTCTATTTTATCTTGGTTGCTATCCTTCAATATGGACAGGACATCCATTGGCATTTCAACAACATTTACCATTTTTCCATTTCTTGCTGGAAAGTGAGTGAGAAGTTCAAATGCAATGTCGCCGATATTTTCGTGTTGCCTTAAATTTGGATCTAGAAACACAATATCATGGAATGCCATCCACTTCTCCGCACTTTTGAAAACTTGGCATTCTTCAACAATAATTCTTCTGAAAAATCGCTTCTGAAATGAGGACATAAATCGTGCGCATGTTGTTGGCCATAGACTGTGATAGATGTACGATGCTGATGCTTGCTCGGAAAAAGTTTTGAGTAAATGTAAAAATGCATTCACCAAAGCGTCCCCCATAAGCGCTTCATTCCACTGGTTACTTCTTAGGTTTTTGTCGTCTTCTGTCAGTGACAAAAGCTGTCTTCGGTCTGACGTCACATCGAAAAAGCCATTGACATGTACTTGCAAATCAGTCACCAATGGTAAAGGTAAGAAACAAAATATGTGGCCACTTTTGTAGAACCCTGAATTGACCTGTTCAAGTTTCATAGGGTTGAAAGAACACAATTCACTACATGGAATACCAATTGCCGCCAACGGAAGGGCATATTTATCACCATTCCTTGCCAGTTCCAGAGCCTCTTTCGTTCCTGTAGCCCAGGAAATCACCCATGATGATTCAGTCTTTGTCTGAACATTTTCTAGCATTGGGATAACTTCCACTGCCTTTTCAGATACATTCAGTGTTATATTTCTCTTTTGAATCTCAGTAAAACTTTGATTGTTTATTGATACTCTTGACATTATGCTTTCTGTCATTGGCTGGAGGTGATTATTTTGCAATTGAAGACACCCTTTCATCATAGAAAACAACAGTGACTGCTCTGTTACCGAAGCTGCGTCTGGTGGTAGGTGGTATATCTCAATTTTCTGCAAATTTTGCGTAAACAGAAACATGTTACCTGCGGCGTTTATGAACATGCTTAAAAGTGCTTGTACCTCATGCTTTGAGTAGAACTTTGCACTGATTTTGCTATTCTGTGATTGTTCAAATGTTCGTAGAGGAAATCTAAACAAAGTCCCTTCAAACGGTGATAGGTCTTTCTCATAAGGATCGCAACCAAAGATCCCTTGAAATGGTTTAAATTGATCCCGATGTCTCTGCAGTAAACTTCTATTCTTTGATCTGCTGAGGTCTATCTTTAATCCGGGACTGTTGAGGTAAATCTGATGGGGATCAAATATTACGATGTTTGTCCCACTCACAAAACTTGGAACATCTGTCAAATTATAAACAGAACAAAAACCCAAACCAAATTTTCCAATTTTTCTGATGTCCTTCGCTTTTGTTGCACCGTTGAGTTTTGTGATGTTAACCAAATCTTCTTTTGAAAAGGTTGCATCATTAAACACCCATAGTGCTGGTCCTTGGCATTCTTTCATTCCTTTACTAAGAAGTCGCTCTTTTGCGTTTTCATTTTTCCTTTCATCATACAAAATCTTGACAGTGGTAGCACCTGCATCATCCGCATTTTGAATTAATTCCTTTGGAACTGACAACCCGTCCATGTACCCCTCCTTCAGCAGTGTATGAATTCTGGTTGTCAGTGGTTCATCTTGACCCCATGCTTCAAAGCTCAGTTCCTCTGTGTCTGACAATGCCTTCCTGTTTAGCGACTTGACACCAAGTTCTTTGGCAGTGTGTATTGGCACACCTTCATGCACAATGAATACTTTTTCTTCCTCTTCATCTTGTTTGTAATCTTGTGGATCCTTGTCATAAACACACTCATCCACATGCTTCATCATTATTGTCTCGGAATCCTCCGTCTTAATTGGAATTAAAATATTGCAGACTTTCCCTTCTAATTCGTCTTTCCTTTCAGCAAGTCTGTTCAGAATTTTTACAATAAGTGCCAAGTCTTTGCTGACATCTAGCTGCACTTGGTGACCTTGGAATTTTCTTTCAATACCAGAAAGAGTGTTCATAAGAACATCAACAGTTTGAACACTATGACAATCCAATATGTGAAACAACTGTTGAAAAACGTGGAATTCTTCTGGAATTGTATAGAAGTGAGGTCGCAGATCTATATCTTCTGAAGTCTTATGTACAACGATGGCTGTCGGTTCAGAAAACCCTTCTCCATTCCATATTAACTTTTTAAGACAGACTTCATTTTTTACTTCCATCAAGTTTGTTTGTACAATACCACATCTATTAGCATCCATGAACTGGTATATGGCTTTCACGATTATCAAACTATCTGTTTGGGTACCCACCAGAAAATGCTCTTTTACAATAGCTAACTGATCTAATACATTTTTCACTGGTGGATCCTGGTTCCAACCAAATGCTTTTGAAACAGCAGCAGCAGAAGCAGCAATGATGGGCATTGTAGATCCTACTAGATGGCACATGCTTGTATCTCTCACTTCTGATGGCTTACATAATGCTTGAGGATGCACGTGCCATGGCAGACACCCAGGAAACGATGGACTTCTATCTTTACTGTGTATAATGCAATCAAGATTCTGTATTTGACTGGCAAGAGTGTGGCAAATGTTATGAAGTTGGTCTAGAACAGAAGGGTATCGGTTTAGGTAGTCAAGAAAAGCTGAGGCCTTTCTCTGAACCTCATCCTCTCGTTGACCAGATCTTGACCAGCTGTCCAGCATTACTGCCACTTCAAGTATATCATCTGCATTTACAGAGGCTATATCTTTCAAACCGAGGCATTGCAGAGTGTACATATCTCTAGGACTTGAGGTTTGTACTCTTTCTGGAAATCTTGGCTCCCCTAAAAATAGGTCTTGAAGAACTGGATCATCTGGATTGAACAAATCTGACGCCTTTTTCATGCCGGAATTTGTCTGAAGGAATTGTATTTCCTTTGCAACTGTCATTATTTCTAGGTCTGTGTCAAACAGGTGGAAATTCCTGACAAAATTTTCCATGAACAATATAACTTCTGTTGGGCTGTATCTTTCTTGTTGAAGAGCATTCATGGTTTCGAGAATCAAATGATTAAGACTAACCTCAGTTGCCCCAAGAGTTCGCAGCAGACTTTCAGAACCCTGGCTTGCATCAATCAATGATCTTGGGTATTTCACAGGAAAGTCTTTGATGCCAATGAAATTTCTGTTTTCGGTTAAAGATATATACTTAGGATCAGAGTTGGGTGAACTCTTTTCCACAAATATTTCTAGATGCTTCAACATCTCATTTGCATGTGTTTCTATGTCAACCGTGCCATTCAAATACTGTGTCAATGCATCTCGGCTTGCTGTACCACAACTTTGATTGAAACCTGCAATCACTGCTACCTTATTGGATGATTGAAAAAGGGTGGCGAGCAATTTCAAAACTGATGCTGGACTAGGAACCAGCACATCAAATTTGACGTCGGACCTTGGTATCCAGTCAGGTAATGACGGCAGGAGTTTTACTGATAAAGACTCCATACTGGCACCTACCTCCTCAGGTAATTGGTTGTCCTCATTGTGCTTTAGGATCATAGATTCAGTTAGGTAGAGCAACTCTATTTCCTGTGGATGTCCCCACGTGCCTTGCTTTAAGAGTGGAACTAGCGGGATATCTCTACATTTTGAAACAATGCCATGAGAAGTGATAAACGTCCAAACCTTGCTTAACCAATCAACAGTCAGGGTTGATGATGCTGTTATGGTTTCCTTAGCCCCTCTGCCAAAGTGTTGGTTCATGGTCTGTTTTATCAGGTTCGGAGCCATATCAACAATCAGTGTCCTTATTTGATAAGTACCTGTAAACAAATAAGTGTCAGGTTTATGTGCAGTTAGAGCATACATAGTTTAAGTATTATTAAATACAAAGGGATAGCCCATGCTAGTATTAAATGTCACACTGTAAAATGGAATGACATTGTGAAGTTATGAGAAGGTAGTGATCACAATATTCTTCTGAAAAAAGGTCAGAGAAAAACACAGCAACATATGTATGATGAAACTCTGATAAGAAGTAGAGGGAATACGGAGTGAAAATGAGTGGAAAAAAAGAGAAGTTAACCCGTGTATAAAAGTAAATTATTAATTAAGATGCAGATGTGTGTGAAGTTGCACGAACATAGGTCAAATATTTTTCAAGTTATGGCCAGTTATAAGCCTGGTTAGGTTGCAGGTTAAAGTTTTATGAAAGGAACATAACTCTGCCAAAATGAAAGTCAAAGTTATTGGACATGTGTAACATCATTCCTTGGATTAAGATGTGTGTGAAGTTTCATGAACATAGGTCAAATACTTTTCAAGTTATGGCCAAGGTTAGTTTGAAGGTTAACGTGTGACAGACGGCTTCAGACAATGTGATCTCTAAGTGTCTGCCATGCTATGCAGGCAACACAATAAAAGGGGGGTAAATCAACATAACATTGTGTTATTCCTACATACACAACTGTTTATTATGTGTAGACTCTGGAGATTGACCATATGTAGGCATTTTGATTTTGAAAGTAACAATGAAAATGCTTCCCATTTTTACATATGATGATGCAAACAATACCCTTCTGACCAACCCAATCTGCAGATTGTTTATTTGACATAATCACGCTTTAATTAAAATTCTTAATCCTACTAATTTAAGGAATAACAATACCATTACAAAATTTGTCTTTTATTTGAGATTCAGAACACCCAGTGTTTACCTTTAACACAGTGTTTACCCTTATACAAGTGTAACACCCAGTGTTTACAAGTGTAACACTCAGTGTTTACCTTTTACACAGTTTTTACTTTTACACAGTTTTTACCCTTATACAAGTGTAACACCCAGTGTTTACAAGTGTAACGCCCAGTGTTTACCTTTTACACAATTTTTACTTTTACACAGTTTTTACCCTTATACAAGTGTAACACCCAGTGTTTACCTCTTACACAGTTTTTACTTTTACACAGTTTTTACCCTTATACAAGTGTAACACCCAGTGTTTACCTTTTACACAGTTTTTACCCTTATCCCTTATACAAGTGTAACACCCAGTGTTTACCTTTAACACAGTTTTACCCTTATACAAGTGTAACACCCAGTGTTTACCTTTAACACAGTTTTACCCTTATACAAGTGTAACACCCAGTGTTTACCTTTTACACAGTTTTTACCCTTATCCCTTATACAAGTGTAACACCCAGTGTTTATCTTTTACACAGTTTTTACCCTTATCCCTTATACAAGTGTAACACCCAGTGTTTACCTTTTACACAGTTTTTACCCTTATCCCTTATACAAGTGTAACACCCAGTGTTTACCTTTTACACAGTTTTTACCCTTATCCCTTATACAAGTGTAACACCCAGTGTTTACCTTTAACACAGTTTTACCCTTATACAAGTGTAACACCCAGTGTTTACCTTTAACACAGTTTTACCCTTATACAAGTGTAACACCCAGTGTTTACCTTTTACACAGTTTTTACCCTTATCCCTTATTCAAGTGTAACACCCAGTGTTTATCTTTTACACAGTTTTTACCCTTATCCCTTATACAAGTGTAACACCCAGTGTTTACCTTTTACACAGTTTTTACCCTTATCCCTTATACAAGTGTAACACCCAGTGTTTACCTTTTACACAGTTTTTACCCTTATCCCTTATACAAGTGTAACACCCAGTGTTTACCTTTAACACAGTTTTACCCTTATACAAGTGTAACACCCAGTGTTTACCTTTAACACAGTTTTACCCTTATACAAGTGTAACACCCAGTGTTTACCTTTTACACAGTTTTTACCCTTATCCCTTATACAAGTGTAACACCCAGTGTTTATCTTTAACACAGTTTTTACCCTTATCCCTTATACAAGTGTAACACCCAGTGTTTACCTTTAACACAGTTTTACCCTTATACAAGTGTAACACCCAGTGTTTACCTTTTACACAGTTTTTACCCTTATCCCTTATACAAGTGTAACACCCAGTGTTTACCTTTAACACAGTTTTACCCTTATACAAGTGTAACACCCAGTGTTTACCTTTTACACAGTTTTTACCCTTATCCCTTATACAAGTGTAACACCCAGTGTTTACCTTTTACACAGTTTTTACCCTTATCCCTTATACAAGTGTAACACCCAGTGTTTACCTTTAACACAGTTTTACCCTTATACAAGTGTAACACCCAGTGTTTACCTTTTACACAGTTTTTACCCTTATCCCTTATACAAGTGTAACACCCAGTGTTTACCTTTTACACAGTTTTTACCCTTATCCCTTATACAAGTGTAACACCCAGTGTTTACCTTTTACACAGTTTTTACCCTTATCCCTTATACAAGTGTAACACCCAGTGTTTACCTTTTACCCTTATCCCTTATACAAGTGTAACACCCAGTGTTTACCTTTAACACAGTTTTACCCTTATACAAGTGTAACACCCAGTGTTTACCTTTAACACAGTTTTACCCTTATACAAGTGTAACACCCAGTGTTTACCTTTTACACAGTTTTTACCCTTATCCCTTATACAAGTGTAACACCCAGTGTTTACCTTTTACGCAGTTTTTACCCTTATCCCTTATACAAGTGTAACACCCAGTGTTTACCTTTTACACAATTGTTACCCTTATCCCTTATACAAGTGTAACACCCAGTGTTTACCTTTAACACAGTTTTACCCTTATACAAGTGTAACACCCAGTGTTTACCTTTAACACAGTTTTACCCTTATACAAGTGTAACACCCAGTGTTTACCTTTTACACAGTTTTTACCCTTACCCTTATACAAGTGTAACACCCAGTGTTTACCTTTTACACAGTTTTTACCCTTATCCCTTATACAAGTGTAACCCCCAGTGTTTACCTTTTACACATTTTTTACGAATTTAACCTTTTGCAAGGGTCAAGTACTGAAAAGGACCACAAATTGTAAATTTTTCAAAACGGAACAAATAAATAAATACATTCATACAAACCTTGGTCGCACATTTCTTTGAAGTGATGGCTTAACGATTCAGACATGTTTGATGGCTTCCTTAGCAGGGTACTCTGTAATCCAGGAAACAATAGCGTCTCTTCATCAGAGCACTTGTAAATCGTTCTATCAGAACTCTCAAAGGTTATCCAGGCCCCAGTTGTTTCTAGTGGCAGCAGTTCCAGTCCTTTCATCTTGCTGTAATCCTTGTCAAAGAGCAAGTACTCGAGTACTGCAATTTTGTCGGCATCCGCCATGTTTTTGTAGCTGGTGTTCATGTGCAAAAGATCACAGAGACTTCTGGGAGATGTATCTATTACTCCATACTGATGACTGAGTGCATCAAAAAGATGATTAGGAACAGCTACATACTTCTGTCCTAGCAGATGTAACACCTTTACAACTGCATCCCTTACATTCAGTATTAAGTCTTCGGTTGGGAGTTTAAATCTCGCATAACATGCTTCTTGCTGGCCTATCCAAGCACTCTTTCCAGGTGAGCTTTGCTTCCTGTAGAACAAGAATTGCTGACATTTTAGATTGTCGAAGATGGCTGGTACAATTCTCTGCCATGCAGGTGTCACTTTATCAATATCAGGAATTGCATCATAAACTGCATTAACAGCTTCATCTGTGTTTCCTAAATCTTCTGAATGCTGAACCATGCTTTGAACCAATAGTTCATAGGCCAAAGGAAGAGCTTCTGAAATGAGTACCTCATTCCACAAAATAGATTTATCATCCATTTTCTTCCCCTTCTGTTCCTCGGTAGCCCACTTTAAATGATGCCTATTTTGGCTTAGGGCAAAGAATCCATTTACATGTACTGGTAGGCCCGTGAGTTTTAGGCCCTCTTTTGGGAGTGGCAAAAAGCAGAAGACATGTCCGACAAATGTTCGAGTCTCAGACAGAGGCATAGCCAGGCCAACATATGGACAGTACCCTAGGTTCGGGTCTGTAATTAAAGCACGGAACTCCGGAGATGCATTTCCACCCATGAAGTAATTGACAATCATCCAAGTGGCTTCAGTGTAATTGTTGTCATTAGTGGTTTCGGAATTTACATTTTGTATTCCACAGTTTGCTTTGCGTACAGTCATTGTATACATGCTATGAACGGAATCTCCATTATAATCTGCTGGTATATTCTTTATTTTCAATTTAAACTCTTCTCTTTTTTGCTTTATCTCTTTAATATTAGCGATAATTTCAACTTTGGCTACCTCGTCATATGCTCCTTTACTTCCTCTGATATTCAATGAGATGCTTGTTAAGCTCTGGAGAAATATTAGAATGCTGTCGGCCTCACACTTGAATACGTCAAACAAATCCATCATCTTTTTTTCATCATATAGTGTTTCTGAAAGGGATGACGGGGTATCTCTCAGTGGAAACCAGAATACAGTTCCTGGGTATTGTCCACTTTTAATAACTTCTCTGTTTATTCCAAATGTATCTCCGAGCGCTTCCAGAAAAGCATCGATGTCCATGCCTTTATATCTCTCAAGTTTGTCCAGTCGCATTGTCGCTTTGACCTTATCACTTGATTGATGATTTTGTGGATCAATTAGTAGAAGATGATTGCCACTTAGCACGCATGGATGGTCTATATAGGAAATACAACAAATCATTTAATTAGATTACATAACTGGAAGAAATACATGACAGCCAAGGGTGCCTGGAGACTCTCAGCAGGTATCAAGTGGTTTAAATAAGTCGGACCAAGTTTGATGAAGATTAAATGAAAAACAAAGGAGCTACAGTGTTAACAAGGCAGAATGTAGCATTTTTCATTAAAACAAGGGCAATAACTGTTGCCTAAAATATTTAATAAAGATGGTTTTTGCACTTGTCCGAGCTTTCATTAATAACTGAAAAATAAAGGTGCTTGAGTTTTTACATGTCGGAATATGCCATATTTTCATTAAAACAAGAGCCATAACTCTGTGTTTAATTACCATTATTAAACCTCACACAAAATTCTAGGCATCTCATTGGTTGAGAGCGGTCACATGCTGACCCCTTATTTTTCTATAGCGGGTCAGTAAGTCATAGAGGGCAGTCACCAAAACGATGCCCAAGAGGGCCTGTCGATGCTCTACTGGCTTAATTGGCTCTTATATTAAGGGCTGTCATCATAAAATTCAACAGTAACATGGGGATGACATGTGCAACTGGGCTTGGCACTCATCATACCTGCAAGATTCATTGAAATCCTGCCAGGAGTTCAGAAGAGACTAGTCTGGACAAAGTTTGTGTATAAAAACCATTAAAGGGACATAACTCTGCCAAAAAATCATTCAACCGGAACACGGCGATACTATGCACAACTAAGCTTGATACTGATCATCCTTGCCAAGTTTTGTTGAAATCCGGCCAAGGGTTCAGAAGAACTAGTCTGGACAAATTTAAAATGTGTGTATTAAAACCTTTAAAGGGACATAACTCTGCCAAAAATGATTCAACCGGAACACGGCGATGATATGCACAACTAAGCTTGGTACTGATCATCCCTGCAAAGTTTCGTTGAAATAGGGCCAGGGTTTCGGGAAAACTAGTCTGGTCAAAGTTTATGTATTAAAACCTTTAAAGGTCCAAAACTCCGCCAAATATCATTCAACCGAAACTCGGCAAAGACATGCGCAACTAGGCTTGGTACTGATCATCCCTAAAAAACTTTGTTGAAATCTGGCCAGGGGTTCAGGAGAGCTAGTCCAGACAAAGTTTGTGTATTTAAACCTTAAAAGGGACATAACTGCGCCAAAATTCATTCAACTGGAACACGGCGATGATATGCACAATTAGGCTTGATACTGATCATCCTTGCTAAGTTTCATTGAAATCCGGCAAGGGTTCAGCAGAAATAGTCCGGACAATGTTTGTGTAGTAAAGCCTTTAAAGGGCCATAACTCCGCCAAATATCTTTCAACCGGAACAAGGTGATGACATGCACAACTAGGTTTGGTACTGATCATCCCTTCATTGTTTTTTGAAACCCGGCCAGGGGTTCAGGAGAACTAGTCCGGTCAAAGTTTGTGTAGTAAAAGCTTTAAAGGGCCATAACTCCACCAAAATATCATGCAACCGGAACACAGTGATAATAAACACAACTTGGCTAGGTACTTACTGATCATCCCTGCCAAGTTTCGCTGAAATCTGGGAAAATGAAGGCCCTATCCTCTTAACAAGGCAAAATACAGCATTTTTAACTAAATCAAGGGCCATAACTCTGGTGTTACTGATTCAATTTGGCTGGTTTTCAAATGTATATGAGCTTTTATTGATATTAACAATCTGGTAAAGTTTCGTAAAGATCAGATGAAAAATGAATGCCCTATCGTCTTAACGAGGCAAAATATAGCATTTTTAACTAAATCAAGGGCCAAAACTCTGCCTTTACTGGTCCGATCAGGCTGGTTCTCGAACTTATCTGAGCTTTAATTGATATTAACAATCTAGTAAAGTTTTGTAAAGATCAGATGAAAAATGAAGGCCCTGTCACCGTAACGAGGCAAAATACAGCATTTTAACTAATTCAAGGGTCATAACTCTGGTGTTACTGATCCGATTTGTCTGGTTTTTAAACTTGTCAGAGCTTTCATTAATAAATAGGTAATCCAGTCAAGTTTGATAAAGATCAGATGAAAAACAAATGCCCTATCGTCTTAACGAGGTAAAATATAGCATTTTTAACTAAATCAAGGGCCATAACTCTGCTGTTACTTGTCTGAGCTTTCATTGATATTAAATATCTGGTAAAGTTTGGTAAAGATCGGATGAAAAATGAAGTCCCTATCGTCTTAACGAGGTAAAAAATAACGGATGGGCAGACGGACGTACGACAGACAACGGACAACTTGCCATCACATAAGCTCTGCTGGTCTTTGGCCAGTAGAGCTCACAATATGGCTGACAATTGCCGATTTCTAGTTAAAATCACTTACTACATCTGACTGACCCCACACATCGTTGTTGGGGGTCAGTAACAAACACAATAACTAAATTAACAATGTGGCTGGATCAGCAGCTTTTTTGAAATATTGAATTTAAAAGCTGTACCGGTTGTGATGTCAACGTCATGACACCACATTAGTCCAGGGCTACTAAATAAAGTAATAAAGTCAAGTTTTGAGTTTTATGTTATTTTGTTATAAATCATTTTTGCCTGAAACGTCGCCCCGTCCCCTATAAATCTGACAGATCCGACATATTTCCATAGGGGGTCAGTAACAAACCCGATAACTCATAATATTGGTGTTTTTCAAACATTGAAGACCCTGACTAAGTTTGTTAAAGAACAAATACAAATGTTAGCATTTACCCTACCTTTTAAACCAATCAAATGGCACAGAATTTCAAATATTGACTACATTTATTCTTAACTTTCACATCCTGTCATTAGTTAAAAATGTCCGTGATGTTGAGATATTCAGTAGGTGAAAACTAGAACTACACTCAAGAGATATGAAAACGCAACACGGGCATTTCTGCTATATATTGTATATACTGCACACTTAATTGCACATAATATTCCAAAGAAATCCCAAGATGTTTTGTAAAAAAAAAGTTGCAGTTAATTAGAGAAAGGACACAACTGTGATGTTGTAGACGTTTTAATCACACTACACCTTGTAACAAGAACTTCATAAATGTTGAAATTGCTCTTTGAAAAACTGAGCTAGTCCAGTACTGTATTTAACGTAAATAGTTTGCAAAATGTTGCATCCTAAGTTTGCTCACATGATTGCGCCAAACGCGTACTCTGTTAATAATGAAACTTTGAAGGAATACTATTTGCTGTATTATTTGTTGTTTAGTATTTTTTCCAAAAGGACAAGTCTTACGTAGTCATGTACCATTCGATTAAAAGCAGCATATTGTACATACAATATATAGCGGAAATTCCCGTGTTGCGTTTTCATACCTCTTGAGTGTATCTTTGAAGGTGATGAATACCCCCGCTTTTTTGCTATAGCCTATGAGGATGGGCAAAATCAGGAATAATAAATGTCTAATGTATCTGTTAAGTTTTTAATGTGAAAGAAATTCTAAGCAAAACAAAGGTCCATAATTCTGTAAAAAGAATTTCAGAATCGAAAAACCATTAATGCAGAGACACATCATATCATCATGTCAGGGGTAATAACAATCCATGAAAAATGTTAAAGTGAAAGCCACATGAAGTTCATTATGGAGTGAAAAATTCTAAGTCAAATAAAGTGCCATAATTCTGTAATAAATTAGGCATCAACAATGTGTTTCGTAGAATGACATATGGTAATCAATTGTTAAGTGTACATGAAGTTTGAGAACAATCAATTCGAAAATGTTTAGGCAATCAATGATGAGTGAATGTAGAGTGACATAAGGTCATCAGTTGTTATGTGTATATTAAGTTTGGGAACAATCAATTCGAAAATGTTTGAGAAAAAATGTGTTAACATGTCATTATACAAAGTTCTAAGTCAAAGAAAGGGCCATAATTCTGAAATAAATTAGGCAATCAATGATGGGTGATGTACAGGGACATAAGGTCATCAGTTGTTATGTGTATATTAAGTTTGGGAACAATCAATTCGAAAATGTTTGAGAAAAAAAATGTGTTAACATGTCATTATACAATATTAGAGTGGAAAATTCTAAGTCAAACAAAGGGCCATTATTCTGTAATAAATTAGGCAAACAATGATGGGTGATGTAGAAGGACATAAGGTCATCAGTTGTTATGTGTATATGACGTTTGGGAACAATAAATTTGAAAATGTTTGAGAAAAAATTTGTTAACAGGTCAATATACAATATTAAAGTGGAAAATTCTAAGTCAAACAAAGGGCCATAATTCTGTAATAAATTAGGCAATGAATGATGGGTGATGTAGAGGGACATAAGGTCATCAGTTGTTATGAGTATATGAAGTTTGGGAACAATCCATTCAAATGTGATGAAGAAATGCACGTATAAAGAGAAAGTGTTACGCGACGCGACATAACGTGACGCGACTGGACAAAAATGTGTTACATGATGGGACATTATGGACAACGTGATTTCTATATAGCCCCAACTTCACTTTGTGAAAGCGGGGTATAATAAAGCTTTCAATTTAATTATCACTATTAATTAGTTTTATAAAGGGCTAAAATCAGTTGAGCTTCAACGATAAACACAGAGTTTACCCCCTACCAGAATGAGGAGTTTTTGTTTTTGTATTGATCACTGATTGGTCAAATTATTTTCATGATGTCTTGTGAAAGTTATGAATTCATGAAGAAGTTACTACCAGCACTCTTCACAGGTTAGAGCATGACCTATATAGAGACTGTTGATACACCTATGGTTAACATTAAGCCGGATAGCCTATGAAGAGAAATCTTCACAATTAAGAAACCGTGATCGGTCGCTACGTTCCCTCCCTATTGATTTCTTAATGGTGAAGATTTCTCTTCATAGCCTCTATCCTATACGAAGATGCTATTGTTTATGGAAATTTATTAAGGTTTTGATTACTTGTAGCAATGGTGGCCAGCTGGAAGAGGCGTTGACCTAAATTTAATAAAATTTGAGCAAGCTGTTTCTGACAAGAAGTCGTTTACAGTAAAATGCTGACAAATGGTGCTTTGTTAGTGTATTCCAAAGAAATGTAAAACAAGAGGCCCAAGAGGGCCTGTGGATGCTCTACTGGCTAATATGGCTCTTATGACATCAATGAAGCAAGTGACTATCGTCTTAAAGAGGCAAAATATAGCCATAACTCCGCCATTACTGGTCCGATCTGGCTGGTTTTCCAAGTTAATAAAAATTAAAAAAAAAAAAAAAATTAAAAAATTTTTATACAAAATAATAAAAAAAAAAAAAAAAATAAATCAAAAAAAAAAAAAAAAAAAAAAAAAAAGGAAGTTTACAATTTTTTTAAATTTTTATTAACTTGGAAAACCAGCCAGATCGGACCAGTAATGGCGGAGTTATGGCTATATTTTGCCTCTTTAAGACGATAGTCACTTGCTTCATTGATGTCATAAGAGCCATATTAGCCAGTAGAGCAGTTTCAGAGAAGAAGATTTTTTAAGTTTTTCCCTATACATGTCTATGTAAAACATGTGACCCTTGGGGCGGGGCCAAATAAGACCCGAGGGTCACCATTTGAACAAACTTGGTAAAGGACCATAAGCTTAAAGTAAATGCAAAATATCAAACCTCTGGCTGTTGTAGTTTCCGAGAAGAAGATTTTTTAAAAAAAAATCCTATATAAGTCTATGTAAAACTGTGACCCCCGGGGCGGGGACAAATTTGACCCCAGGGTCACCATTTGAACAATCTTAGTAGAGGACCATAAGCTGATGCTACATGTAATACATGAGAGCTCTGTGCCTTGTGGTTTCAGAGAAGAAGATTTTTTAAAGTTTTTCCTATATGTCCATATGAAAAACATGCAAAACCTCAATATACAAACTTTGGACCCACGGGGCACGGCCATTTTTGACCCCGGGGACTTTATTTGAACAATCTTGATAGTCTAGGCCTTGGCGATCATTTTAACAGAAAAACTGTTGAAATCTGTCCAGCGGTTCTGGAGAAGAAGATTTTTTAAGGTTTCGATTATATATGGTAATGGCAGCCATCTTGGATGTAGCGTTGACCTAATTTTAACAAATCTAGAAAGCATTCATCTAAGGATCATCCATGTGAAGTTTGGTCAAAATTAACCAAGCGGTTTCTGAGGAGAAGTCGTTTGAAGAAAAGTTAACGGACGACAGACGACAGACAAACAGGACAGACAGACAGACGGACGGACGGACGGACAGACAGACAGGACAGACAGACAGACAGACAGACAAACAGACGACGGACGACAGTCAACACACCATCCCATAAGCTCTGCTGGCCCTTGGCCAGTAGAGCTAAAAACCATTGTACATATGGTTATCAGAGAGACTGGTTTCATTGTTTTTGGTATTGTTCTCACCTGTAATGTGAAAGACAGACTTGAATCCCAGTCCAAATCGTCCGACCTTGAGTGGGTCATCCTCCTTGACACTGGTGTAAATCATCTGGATACCCTCCCAGTCAGTTTCCGTAAACGTTGCGTCATTGTATACGCACAATGCTGGACCCTGAATAAAACATGCATGAGAACACAGTTGGACAGGGCTGGACTCAGCAGCCATTTTGATGGCAAATTATACGTATGTTTTCATGCTCGTTTAGAACATTTTTGCTGCAATGTATTGTAAGCATTTATTTTGCTAGTTTTCAAGTAATGCATTGATTGTGGTGGATGGTGGTGGATGGTCCAAAAAGCTTTTTATTGTATATTCCATATGGCTTTAGATAGATATAAATGGCTTGATTATTAGATAGATATAAATGGCTTGATTATTATTGTATATTCCATATGGCTTTAGATAGATATAAATGGCCTGATTATTAGATAGATATAAATGGCCTGATTATTAGATAGATATAAATGGCTTGATTATTAGATAGATATAAATGGCTTGATTATTAGATAGATATAAATGGCTTGATTATTAGATAGATATAAATGGCTTGATTATTAGTGTTCTATGTAAGTGTGTTATTTCAGCTTTGAGAGAATTCATATCTATAGTATTTCTTTTTCAGGAAAAGTGGGTGGTCTGCCTCCACCACAAAAAAAATATTGACCGTTATATATAACCTTACATGTGTTGAAAATGACGTAAAACACCATACAAACAAATAAACAAAATCTTTTTCAAATTGTGCATATGATTATTTAGCGCAAAATACGTCGTCATAAGTTGACATCATTCAAAATGTCAAATGATTTTCTGAAGATTTTTAATAATTCTGTATTAGTGTTAAAATCAGTAGGTGAATAATTCGCCAATTTTTGGAAAAACATTTCATTTTCATGTTGACACTAGGCCCATTTCCATTTCTTAACAGTTGAAAGAAGCAACTTATCTGCATGTAGTATGAAAACCGCACATGTTTAATTAATATCATAGAATACCGAAACACTAGCTCAAGCCAAATTAAAATGGCAGTATATATGTGTAAATCGTAGTAAAACAAGAGACCCAAGAGGGCCTGTATCGCTCTATTGGCTATATGGAGTCTGTGGTGGAGAACACGAAATCGATATGCGCAACTAGGCTTTGAACTGATCATTCCAGCCAGTGGTTCAGGAAAACTATTCTGGATAAAGTTTGTGTATAAGGGGCCATAACCCTGTCAAAAATAATTTAACCGAGACATGTCAATGACATGCGCAACTAGGCTTGGCACTGATCATCCCTGCAAAGTTTCGTTGAAATCCGGCCAGGGGTTCAGGAGAACTAGTCCAGACAAAGTTTGTGTACTAAAACCTTTAAAAAGTCATAACTCCACCAAAAATCTTACAGCTGGAACATGGTGATGATATGCACAACTAGGCTTGGTACTGATCATCCCTAAAATGTTTCGCTGAAATCCGGCCATGAGTTCAGAAGAGACTAATCTCAACAAAGTTTGTATATTAAAATGTTTAAAGGGCCATAACTCTGCCAAAAACATTCAACTGGAACACAGCAATGGCATGCACAACTTGGCTTGATACTGATCAACTTTGCCAAGTTTCGTTGAAATCCGGCCAGGTGTTCAGGAGAACTAGTCCAGACAATGTTTGTATATTAAAACCCAAAAATCTTACAGATGATATGCACAACTAGGCTTGGTACTGATCATCCCTGCAAAGTTTCGTTGAAATTCGGTCAGGGGTTCAGGAGAGCTAGCCCGGACAATGTTTGTGTACTAAAACCTTTAAAGGGCCATAACTCTGCCAAAATCATTCAACCGGAGCATGGTGACACTAGGCACAACTAGGCTTGATACTGATCATCCCTGCAAACAAGTCCGATCTAGCTGGGTTTTCTAACTTATCCGAGCTTTCATTGATATTAACAATCTGTGCAAGTTTAGTAAAGATCAAATAATAAATGAAGGGGCTAGAGTGGTCACAATGCAGAAAATGGCATTTTTCAGCAGAACAAGGGCATAAATCTGGTGTTACTGATCCGATCTGGCTGGTTTTCAAACTTGCCTGAGCTTTCATTGATATTAACAATCTGTGAAAGTTTGGTAAAGATCAAATAAGGAATGAAGGTGCTAGCATGTTCACAAGGCAGAATATGGCATTTTTCAGCAAATCAAGGGCCATAACTCTAATGAAACTAATCCGATCTGGCTGGTTTTCAAGTTTTCATTGATATTAATAATCAGGCAAAATTTGGTAAAGTTGAAATAATAAATGAAGGTGATAGTGTTCACAAGGCAGAAAATGGCATTTTTTCAGCAAAGCAAGGGCCATAACGCCGGTGTTACTGATCCAATCTGGCTGGTGTTTGAACTTGTCCACGCTTTCATTAGTATTAACAATCTGTGCAAGTTTGGTAAAGATCAAATTATAAATGAAGATGCTAGAGTGTTCACAAGGCAAAATATAGCGTTTTTCATTAATTCAAGGGCAATAACTCGGGTGTTAATAATTTGATCAGGCCGGATTTCAAACTCATCCAAGCTCTCATTGAATTTGGCCAAGTTTGGTTAAGATCGCATGAAAAATGAAGGGGCTAGAGTGTTCACAAGGCAAAATATAGAATTTTTCATTAATTCAAGGGCAATAACTCTGATGTTACTAATCCGATCTGGTCGGTTTTCGAACTCATCCAAGCTCTCATTGATATAAAGACTTTGGCCAAGTTTGGTTAAGATCACATGAAAAATGAAGGGGCTAGAGTGTTCACAAGGCAAAAGTTAACGGACAGACGGACGGATGACGGACGGACGACAGACAACACGTCATCCCAATAGCTCTGCTGGCCTTTGGCCAGTAGAGCTAAAAAACAACAAATCTAAAATGTAAGCTAAACTTTTGTGGTTACTTGACTTTCTATTCATTATTTTCTATATTAATTCATTATTTTCTATACTAATTCATTATTTTCTATATTAATTCATTATTTTCTATACTAATTCCATTATTTTCTATACTAATTCATTATTTTCTGTTTCTATATTAATTCATTATTTTCTATACTAATTCATTATTTTCTATATTAATTCATTATTTTCTATATTAATTCATTATTTTCAAATTAATAATTAATACTTATTGGAATAGTTGGAAGCAAATTGTTTTTGCTTTCAACTACGTAATTGTTGTGACCATATTGCTCAAATAATATTCTTAAACCTATGACAGAATAACAAAGAAAATTGAAAACTTGTTCAAAATCAATGTAATTACCTTTTATTCAATTATATTCAAGCAGACTTAAAGTCAAAATGATACTAGATTAATAAATCAAGGGGCATATATTGTAATGATCGATAAATACTTTAAGACTGACATGTGTCCCTTAAAGAAACTAACCCGCCGAAATTGCACCACAAAACCATTTATCAAAACTTTATCCAGGTGTTCAGGTCATATAATAATGTATGTGCCTATTAAAGTGTAGTTTTATTCACGGTTTCATAAAATACCCGTGATTGAATATAGGCAAAATGAATTATGAGTGAGTAACTCTTAATTCGACGCTCCAGTTTTGGGGTTTGGCCTTGCTGTTTAAAGCCATATATATTGCATCTATAGAGTTCGGATTTTCAAAACATGTAAGTGGTCATCTGTAGGTTTGAAAACAGTGTACATATGTGGTACAATTTGGCTGCTGTTGGCGTGATAGCCAGAAGTATAAGTTGCATACTTATGATTCAAGCTCATTTTTAATCAGTTTACAAAACTTGCTTCATAAAAAACATTAATAAACAAGAAAACAGTGATACAAAGCATGGTCAGAACAGTTACATAAGAAAACCATAAGGGAAATGAATATGATAAAAATAAACGAACAGCGTGTAGATGTTAGTAATTTGTTATTTGTAATTGTCAACAATCAAAACACATTTATCATGATAGATTTGAGCACTAGATAAACTAGTCATGAGACAAAACGAACATGTTTTTAATTTTGGCATCTGTGTTGTATAATGTTATAATATGAATATGATAGACATCTGAAATAGTATGTGTAATGGATCACTAAATAGAATGTTGTTTCATGGTTAGAATATGAAGAATTGGTAAATTATCATAGTTATAAACAAAAAGACAACTTAATGATAATATAATACCAATTGGATTGAGAAAGCGTCTGCGAAGGTAATCTCAGTTTTTAGCAATGTAAAGGACAAGGTATGATAAGGGGGTACATATAATTAATCTGTTGTGCATATTGAAGTAAATTGATCATATTCTATCTTTGAAATATGTTTTTATTTATTTTATTTTTCTAGAAGAATTAATAGGGTCTCAAAAACGTCATCTTTGGTAATTTTGTTATATTTTGTAGATTTTGGATCTTTCTGGGCAAGATTTTGATCCTAAAAATATAGAGCGCACCTCCGAGCACACACAGCTTTTTGGCTGATGGTGCATCCCTATCAAGTACTGTTTCAACAAAAACTCAGCTGTGCTCGAGGGTGCGCTCTGTATTTCCAAGACCAAAAACTGATCGAAAACAGCTGAAAATGTACAAAAATGTAATTTTTTGAAAGACAAGGCCTTGTTTGTGAAGCTCTTAAACTCATTTAGAGCCTTTAAAGGTACTTGTTATGAGTTTTAATATTGATTCAGTTCATTTGTAGCTAAACTAGATATTCAAAACCTGTGCATTAAAACTTTCAATATTGGGGGTCAATTTTGTCCCTTATCATACCTAGTCCTTTACATTAGAAGAAAAGGTTTAATGTTAGATGTTTTTTATTATTGAAATCTGATCAGTAGTTCATGAGAATAAGTAGCAATGGAGCAGACCTATTCAAACTCCTTAGAAGATGTTTCATCAGCTCTGTTTAATGATTGAAGAGTTGTTGCTTATTTTAAAATCAGACGACAGCACCCAAAAGAGATACTTATATAGCTGTACACACAAACAGTTAGTACTTTCCTTTATATTATTCTTATAAATGATATTAATTATTGAACAAATGCAAGTTATACAGAAAAACTAACGGGGTGCCGCGAGCTTTTAAAAAAATCAATATTGCCATTTGTTTCTTTAATAAAGGTTAACATCAATCAATAATCAGTCTGAAATTTACATCTAATTCTTGTAGTAAAAACCAGTTAGAACCAGTTCTACGCGCATGTGCTGATCATAATTTGTAGACTGTATCCCTAAAATTGATACGTAATTCAAGTAGTAGAAGACCCATACAATGCCTGTATACCAATCTGACTGCGTCCCGGTATTCTTACTAAAATACAGTTGTTTTATGAACAGTAAAATGATGTTGATACACAGTCCAACACCCATAGCAGCTTTCTGAGTCCAGGATAAAGATAGCCAGAGCCTTGAGACTCCGGCAATAATAGTTGTTATAGTCCCTCTATTTTATACACCAACATTTATGTTAACATATACCTGAAAGAACTTCCTATACATGTTCTTGTTGTCCACTTCTCTGTTGATGTGTCGACCATCATATAAGATTCGGACTTCATTTGCACCTGCATCCTCGGCATTTTGAATTAATTTACAAAACTTCCTAATAAATAATAGTTGCTGTAGTCCCTCTATTTTATACACCAACATTTATGTTAACATACCTGGAAGAACTTCCTATACATGTTATTGTTGTCCACTTCTCTGTTGATGCGTCGACCATCATATAAGATTCGGACTTCATTTGCACCTGCATCCTCGGCATTTTGAATTAATTCCTGTTTGCAAAGAATTGGTTTTGTGTTACACTTCATCTTACA